>RJWM01003555.1:0-111493 GCA_004363535.1 Dasyprocta punctata | reverse complement strand
GCAGTGTAATATACACATTTTATATGGTATATAATATAATACATTTTGGGTTTAAGTATTCATATTTGATAGTGAAATCTTGACTCTATTCAGCATACTGTGTAGTCTGTTTTGCACCTTTATGTATCAATGGTAATTCTTTGAATTGCTTCTTATGCAAATAGGTCTACTGTATTAGTCAGAATTCTCCAGATGAATAGAACTAATGGGATTATCTATAGATCTTAGAAAGAGATTTATTTCGAGAAATGAACTCATGTGATTATGGAGACTGAGAAGTCCTAGGATCTGCTGTCTTCCAGTTGGAGGCCCAGGACAGTGAGGGGTGAAGTTCTAGCCCAAGCTAGACAGTTGGAGAACTTGGGGGTGGTGGTGGTGTTAAATCCCTGTCAAGTCCAAAGCCCCAAGAACCATGAGTACCGGTGTCCAGGGCAGGAGAAGAAAAATGAGCATCTCAATTCATAAAGAAATAGTGAATTCTTTCTTCTTCCACCATTCCATCCTATTTGTCCTGCTCAAGCCCTCCAAGGATTGAATGATGCCCACTGGCATTGGAGAGGGCACCTCTTCTTTACTGTCTACCAGGTGAAATGCTAGTTTCTTCTTGAAACAGCCTCACAGACACTCAGCCAGTTCCCCGGATATCTCTTGGGTGCAGTCATATTGCTATGGCTCACGTCTAGATGTCTCCCCAAAGCCTCAAGTGGTCATAGGTAGGACTTTAGCAGCTGAGTCTAGAGTGTGTGATGCTGGGATTAAGGGTGTATGATCACTAAATCAGTACACTTACTAGTTTGGGACTGCCCTAATCCCAGTAGCCTGGATACAATATGAGGGACAGAAAAAGATGCCGTTAAAGTCCCTTGCTTGCTTACTCTTGCTATCTTATACTTGCCACGAACTAGGTATCTTTTGTGATCCCCTTCCACCAAGCCACCCTGCCTCGAAGCCAGCTGGTTATAGACTGAAGCCTCTACAAACTGTGAACTAAATAAACCTTTTCCACTTTTACTTCAGGTGTCAGGTATTTTCTCCCAGCAACAACAGAAAAATAATTAAGATGTTGACACATCAAGAGGGGCATCTTGTCAACCCTTTTTTGCTTTCACATTTAAAAATGCTGCTTAGGACTGAGTTCATTGTAGGAGTTAATCAAACTGAGATGGCTCCACAACTGGAGCCTGAGATGAAGACTCAGATGCAGGGAGAATAGGAAGGGCAGGAGGCGCAGTAAGGGCAGAAAAAATTGCAGGGGAGAGAGCAAGCTCCTACAAACTTCAGCAAGGTCCCACCAGGGGAACTTGGGAGGAGTCGGAAGTGGGGGGCTGAAGAGGTATTTTCGTGGGTGAGATGCCTGCAGCAGACATCAGTCACAACCATGAGCGATGTCTTTATTGTCTGACTCGTACATATTAGCCATTATCAAGTTTACATTCTTGCGTATTGCCATAACCGTGCAGCACATGCGCAGTTGTCTGTGTTGTCATGTTTATATAAGTGTACCCCACTGTGCGCCTGCACTAAAGAGTGGCATCATGTCTTTAAATGTCCTCGGACACCCCAGGCTTTGGAGCAATCCTGAAGCGGCTCCCCACATCCCACCCCCTCAAAGGTCAGAGGAAGGTTGCTTTTATGCCGTGTCTTAGTCCTTTCCCCAAGGGCTCCAAGAGGGACACCAGATTCCCCACCAGGAGGTCTGTGGATTAACCCCAAGTCCATTGGTAGTGGACTGCCCACTGTATAGGTTCTAATGTCGAAAGGATTAAAGACCCTGTTTTGTGGGTCAAATGTGCAGGTGAACTGACTGTCTTCATACTGTCACCTGTATGTTGAGGCTGGTCACTTAGCAATTGAACTGCCTGGGGAAAGACCCCATTAGGAGCCCGTGGTACCTCTCAATCATACCGGTGGTCTGTGGCTGGCAGTGCAAGCGGAAGTACCATCTGACATCATTGTCTTTGGTCCATTGTTGTACCTGGGCCCTTGTGAAATAGGTTGCTTTGTCAGATGCTATTCCCAGCTTCATCTCATACACAGGCAGTCATTTTCCCTGGTCTCTGTCCCTGATGGCATCCTGTATGCAGCAGTTAACCATCGCAATGCCTTGTCAAGGCGTCTGCTAACCCAATCCCTGGCGAGCATGGGGGCTTGTGTCCTGGAACACGCTACACTGCATGGTCAGTTGTTTGATCCCACTTCCATAAATCCCACCATAGGCCAGCACACCACAGCGGGCAGCACCCTGCCTGCCAATCCTGGGCTGCCCAAATTGGCACCCAAAGCATCTGCCCCCTAAATACGGCCCAACTGTCCACACCAACATGTAGAATGCCTTCTTTATGTATGGCAAGTAGCCACACTGCCCATAGCTCTGTCCATTGGCTTGACCTACCTGTTCCAGTTTCAAACCAGAGGATTTCTGTACTGGGATAGACACCAACTGCTGTCCGCTGTGGGACTGTGCCATGGCTGGACCCATCCGTATACCAGGTGTCAGCAGGAGGTCCCTCTTTCCCTTTTGTATAACGGGTAGGTGTCATGACCTGTAGTCTGTCATTCAGTACAGTTTTCTGTGGTGAATATGTCACTAGCCCTAATACTGTTGTCAGTTAGGTTGCCAACATGTTGCAAGGATACCCCCCAACACATAAGGTTGGGGGCCCAGGCCACTCCACTCCTGGGATGGGATGTCCATACATGGACCCAGCCCTCAGTCGGGTGTCTAGTCTGTACTTCCACTGTCTGCTGCCCTGTAATACTTTCATAGGAGCGCAAAGCAGCATATACTGCTGCTGTTTCTCAATCAGAGAATACTGGTTTTTTGCTTCTTTTCATTATGTGACCAAAACCTAACTGGTTGCTTCTGCTTCCCTTGTTTTTGTCATAGGCCCCAACTGAATCCAGCATCATTTACACTCGCTGTTAGGGTAAATGGCAGGGTAGGGTCAATACTTGAATTGCAGAGTTTGTACCTGGGTGACTGCCCTCCTTGAATCCTAAAAAGCTGCTTGGGCTGTGTCTGTCTAGTTCCATGTAGCTTCTTTCTGGGTCAGTAGCTAGGTGTGGTAGAACATCTGCCAAAAGCCCATTAGGCCCACATATGTCTGCAGTTGGCATACTGTTATGGGTCTGGGTGTGCCTAGATTTTATCTTAATGGCCCTGGGAATTGCTTTTGTCTTATGCCACCAAAGAACACCCAAGAATTTGATAGATGAGACATTTCCATGGTAGATTGAAAGTCAAAGGACAGAGAACAATGCTGTATGTGACAGGGAACCAGAAAGAAGTGGGGGTAGCTTGCCCATTAGCTACATAGTGGACAAGAAAGGTATGGCATTTTTATCTAATGGAAAGCTACGCAGCTATTAAGAAAAATAATCACAAACCTCTTGTAGGTAAAGGATACAACTTAAGATCATGTTCATGGATGAAATGATCCAGAGTCACGTGGATGAACATCATGTTATCTCCCTAGTATAAAAAAACTAAAGGAGTTAGTAGGATTCAAAATATACAATACATATTGTAAAAATGAAAGGGGAGTAAGTGTCTAGAAAGGGAAGGCAGTGGCCATGGTAATCTATCATTGGGATTTGAGTACTGTATTGTTTTTATTGAGCTGTTTAGTTTGGTCTTATTCTATTTTGATTTGCCCAATTTTATTATATTTGGTGGCATAGACAGCTATTTCAAAGATAACAAAATACATTATGGTAGCCATTATTGATATCTGATCACCCTGTTTTGAAACCCTGTATTGCTTTCATTGTTTTGTTTTGAGTGATTTTATCCTATTTTGGTTTGTTTGATTGTATTATGACTGATGATATAGGCAACTGCTTAGAAGATAGTATGAGGCATTAGAGTAATCAGTGTTGTTTTACTATGTATTGCTTCCATTGTTTTGCTTTTTATTGGTTTTATTTTGTGCTATTTTGTTAATTATATTATGCCTGATAGTATGGGCAGTTATTTGGAAGATAACAAGAGGCATTATAAGGAGAAAGAAAGAAAGAAGGAAGGGAAAAGGAAAAAGACACAAATTTGTATATAGGTATATATAAGATAGTTAAAATGACTATACTACTAAATGCATTAGCTATTGAAAAAGGATAGTTAATACTCATATGATTAGATCAATTTTACATATCTGTATCTGTTAATCTAAACAACCCCTTTGAAGGTAACGATATGCAGTATTACAACCACTGTCAAATTCCAATCATCTCATTTTATAAACCTATGATATTATTGTATTGGATTTGTTGTTGTTATTGGTTTGTCTCTTTTGCTTTTTGTTTTTCTTTTCTATGTCTTTTTTTCTCTTAAACCAAAAAAAAAAAAAAAGAAAAGAAAAGAAAAAAGAGACGTTTCCATGGAACTTGTCTTCATTGACCGCTCACCCCCAGGTCAGCAAAGCTTTCACACTGTGTGCAGCAGCTTCCAAATTTGCAAGGTAATCAGAAGTTACCATAATATCATCAATATAATGAAATAGTGACACAGAGAGTGACTTGGTTTACCAAGTCCTGGGCTACCAGATCATGACACAAAGCCAGGGTATGCAAATAGCCTTGTGGCAACACCTGGAAGGTCCGTTGTCTGGCCTTCTAGGTGAAGGTGAACTGGTCCTGACTGTCAGGTGTGATAGCAGTGGAAAAGAAAGCATTAGTCAAATCCACAACATAATAGGATCACCCTAGCATCAGGGCGAGAGGATCCATCACATTCACAATATCCTTCATCTGCCATGTCCTGCCCGGCTTCCGTATGGTCCATATCAGGGATCTGAAAGGACTTCGTGTCAGCTGTATCATCCCCAACTCTTCAATTTCAAGATGACTTGTCCTATTTCCTCATGACCTCCAGGCAGTCGATACTGCTCCACGTACATACCCCGAGTAGCCTGCAGAAGAGTCAGTGGTGTGTGCTGTGAATGTCCTCAGACTACGGGTTTTACCATGTGAATTGGTAAGTAGAACTCCCCCTGCATGGTGTCAAGCCAAGCACCAGCCAGTGTGCCCACTGCTAGTACATATTCAGCCACCAGGGAAACATAGACAGCATAAGGGTGTGGAACCAAGTGCTGGATACCCAGTGTCACCTGGGCTCACAACTGGAGAGGACCGCAAGCAGCACTGGCAACATCCAAAGCAATGTCAGCTCTCCTGGGTTTTCTGTCATCAGCAGACCTTTGGCTCATTCAGTGTCACTAGAGGTCTTCCCTGCTCCATCATGGTGGCACGCGGCCTGAGCACCAGCACCTTGTGGCTGCCTGTAGGCTGTGGCCGAAGCCCAGCCTCAGAAGCCTGTAGCCCTGGGTAGTGTGCGGACTCCTAGTGCCAGCTACCACCCATTTGCACCTTGGTGCCATACCACGAGCACACCCATTTCCTGAGCAGGGCTGTCCTTCTATCTTATCTGCAGCTAAGCCTGCAGCCAGCAGGCCCATCCAAGTCTGGCCTCCAGTGGTCCCATAGCTGGCCCACGGCGGGCTGGTCCCACTTAGCCGGGGGCCACCTGCCTTTTGTTTTACTTGCTTTGCCAGCTCCTATAGCTCCATGGCTGTGTATGTTGTACATGTGGTGTGACAGGTAGGAGTGAGTGGTCCCTCCTGTTCACATCCCAGAGGTAGGAGCTCCTCTACTTCCCCTATTCTGGTGAATAGCAGGCCCCACATGCAAAACCAGGGGCCTCTCCCGGAAATGCCGACTTGTGCTTTGGGTGATGCTTCAGGAGGAGGCGGTACTTCCTATGCCCCGAAACAGAGCTTCGGTGGCAGCCTGCCACTGTTTCAGGTCCTCCTCAGTACATTGCACTGGGATGGAGACTCCTGGCACAGCTGGTGGCACACACCACTGTCTCTGTCCTTGTCTCTGATGCTGGGCTGGCTGCAGCGGGGCTTGTTGATCCTTGGGGTGCTGGCCTGGTGCTGGCAGGAGGTGGTGGGGGCCTTGCCCTGGTGCCTGTGGCTGCTGCACTCCTGCGCACTCCGACCCACGTCTTGCTGGTGCTGTTGTCAGCAGCGGGCAGGGACTCTGCTGGACGCTGCTGCCTGGGCAGGGCAGGGCTGATGTTGCCTGGGGCTCAGGCTTGGGCCGCAGCTCAGAGTTGGCCATGCCTGTGAACTTCTTTTCGTGCTTCTTGGATTTCTCCCTGGGCTCCACCTTCGAGCCCTTCTCCAGGGTCGGTCTTCCAAGCCACAGTGAAGGTGACTACAGGTAACCAGGGCGAGGCCAGGGGAAGTAGGTTGGTGACCCCAGGACTCTCCCTGGCTCTCAGGCACTGTTTCCATAGACACCAAGGAGGGGACACTTACTTCATATCCTGCCGACTACACTGCTTGTTGGGGCAAGGGGTGGGGCTGAAGGGGTATTTTTCGCTGGTGAGGTTCGCAAAGAAAGCACACGAAACTGACATCAGCAATGACACCAAGCAGCAACGTTTTGCCTGACTCATATATTAGCCATTATCAAGTTTGCATTCTTGTGTACTGTCATAACCATGCAGCGTGTGTGCAGTTGTCTATGTTGTCATGCTTACATAGGTGCTTGTACAGCCTGCCCCGAACAGCGGGGTCATGTACTTATACCACCCCAGATGACCCGGGCTTTGAAGTCACCCTGAAGCAGCTCCCCACAGAAGGGCAAACCGTGCCTTAGAATCTGGGGCAGGGGGGATGGGGACTTCCTACTATTGCGGCTGTCAGTCATCTGTTAAGAGCCGGGGTAGAGGTGGGAGATGGGGTTTCAATCAGAACCTGTGATTTTCTATGCCTATGCACAAAACCGGCTTCACAGCCCTATCAGACTCATTCAGAATGTCCAGTACTGTTGTGGTAATAAGAGCACATGCACAGTAGAGATGTCCCAGGCCATCTGGGTGAGGTATTAGCACTGTTTTTTATACTTGGTGAGTCCTTGACATTGAAATTTTGAAGTTGATGGTTTCAAATAATTACAAAGACTTGTAGCATTTTGCAGCTAGATTCTAGTCACTAGACTAACTTAGCAAGTCACTAGTTCACTCTGGAAAATAATGAACTCTAACCCATTTCTTTTCTGACCAACATGAAGTAACTTGGTAAAGGATCAAAATCCTGAGAGATGGTTCAGTCTGTTGAAGTTAATATATTTTTTCCCTCTCTGGTTTCTGCCAGCCTCCTGTGATTGGAGTTATCTGGATTTGCCATCAGATCAGGCCTTCCATAGCATAAGAGCTGCAGTCCTCAGAAGGAAGGGGGGATGGGTGGTGGGCTGCCAGTATCAATAAGCAACCACTAAGGTTCAGAGGTACGAAGCAGATGAAAATCTTTGGTCCCTGTTGAACCAGGGGCCCTACCCTACTGTGGGATGGTACAGGAGCAGCAGAGTTTGAGCTGAGATGCTGGAGCTGGATGTCAGTTTTCTGGGTGTCTGGTGGCCTCTTGAATTTGAACTTTGGATCTGTACCTCTGACATACTCCTTTGGGTACTTTCATTTGGGCCATGAAATGTTTGGCAGCCAATTTCTGGAGGACTGATCCAGAACTACTCACCCCTGCCATTTAAGAAATGATAGGCAAGACCATGAGTGAAGGGGGTTATGACTTCCTACGGCAGCTTCTGCTGATTCTGTTGGGTTCCCAGGTCACCGAGGAAGAGCTGCATGCCCACACTCTAGCAGTGGCAGCTCTGCACTCTGCACATCACCCTGATGGGAAGCATTCAGTACCTCCGAAGCCCCAGGGAGGCTCAGAGGTCTTGGGCATGATCACTTTGGGGAGAATAATTACACCTCTGTTCTCTTCTTGGCATTTCCTTCAGCTACTTTGCACTTGGCTTAAATTGCTTAAAGCTACATGAAGCCTCCCCCGCCTGATGACAGCTCTGTGCAGGTGCAGACAGTCCGAGAACAACTGGGTGCTGAAAGGTCCTTGGGCTCATTTCTGAGCCCGTCTGCTGCCAGCCATGTGGAAGCTCCCTCTCAGCTGCCTTAAAACACGTGGATTGCTTCGAATTTATAAACTGATCTATGGCAGCACAGGAGGCAGCCAGGAACTCCAGGGGTTGACTGAAGTCAAGCGTGGCATGTAAACTGGAGGCCTCTGACATTGCCCTCCAACCCCCCGATTTCAGAAGGCGATAGGAAGGATGTTAGCAAAATATGAGCTTTTGAAGAGTTTTGACAGCAGGGATTAGTAGGAGAGGTTGAGGAAAGTAACGGGGCTGTGCAGCCTTCAGGGACCAGTTGCAGCAAAAGGCCATTAACACCTAACCCTATGGGACAGTTGAGCTGGGGCCATGGCAGAGAGGATGCTTGTGGTGGGAAAGGTGTCTTGGGAGAAGGGATGCTGCCGCTGACGTGCACTGAGTAACAAGAGTGAGCAGGTTTCAGAGCAGTGGAGGAACAGTGAGAGAGTGGTACTGCAAAGGTAGTGAGCCTGGAAAGAATCTGAGATATTTGGTGAACAGAAAGGATGCCAGGTGGTAGGAGAGAGCCTATGGGGGGGGAGTTGGTGCTGGAGGGCAGGATGGGGCAGCTCTGCTGTGATGGAAAGTAATTTTATTTTTGTCCTAAGGCTGTGGGAACGCAGAAAGGTTTTAAGCAAGGGAATAACTCCCCTTCTCTGATCTTTGCCCTCCACTAGCAGAGGCAGTTGCCCTGACCATTCCTGTAGATCTACTTTGAGGATTACTGCCTTCATGACTGCCTTAATTACTGTTTAATGAGTGCACCCAGCAAAGTTCTGTCTTCTGAGGCTCCAGTGGAGAGACTTTCTTCCCCGGCTGTCTTCTCCTTGAGAGGCTCCCTTGCCCATGATGCTGTTGACCTTGCCACTGGCAGCCCATTCCAAGATGGCACCTCTAACTCATCTGGTTGACCCTTTTTGCTCTATTCTGATTGCTTGCTAGCCCAGGCTCTAGGGAACTTGCGTGTCCTGGCCTGTTCTCCCTGAAGTCTTTTCTTAGGCTGGGTATCCTTCCAGCAGGTAATCATTCCCCAGTGGAAAGTTTAAGGTCACTATTATAATTATTGTTGTAATAGTTCACAGAAGGACTGTGCTAAGCATTTACATAAATTATTTTACTTATCTAAGTCTACTATTAACCTCCAGTTGGGCTATGGAATATGCTGGGAAAATTGAAGTAAATTATTTCAGAGTGGGAACTACTCTATGGCAGAGCAGGATTCAAACCCAGGTCTAGATCATAAACTCTGGACCAGTTTGCTGAATTACCTTACCCAGAGACTGACACTATGGCTCAAGATTAATTGCTGCGCACACAGCTAACATCTCCCAGGGCCATGCCTAGCTCCAGGGTCATTAAGGTCCTTAGCTTCCTCCTTCCCAGATCTCCAGGTTTTAAGTACCAGTGAAGTAGTACTGCTAAACACCTGCAGCCATCTGGAGTCACGGCCATCATTCTCTTTCATAGAACTAGGAGTTTGAGTGCTAGAAATAATGGGACCCTCTGGATGGGAACCATTCGCTCACATTCAGGGTGACAATCTGTCAAGAACAAGAAGAAAAGAGACCATCAGAGGAACTAGGAACTTCATGTCTTAGGTCCAACTGGAGCTGAGCCATCATTTGTAAATTAAGGTTGCATCTCTTCAATCGCGTTACAGGTGAGCAGCGCGGCATTAGACGCTCTCAGTGTTTATTTGCACAGATGCAGTGAGGAAAAGCACGTGTCTGTGGGCCCTGTTAGCCGAGCTGGTAGAATGTTAAAGGAAGCTGCGCCACATCCCAAGCTCCTGAGTACTTTTGGGGTCACCATTAACCTCATTTATGATAATATGAGAGGAAATAGATCTCCCATGCAGGCTCAGTATTTATATTTGAGCCAAACATTGGCCTCCTTTCCTAGCCTAGGCTCTCCCTCTATGCCCCTGCACCTTCAGTCTATTTACTTCCCAGAACACTTGTCCATTGGAGTTGTTTATATCTCCTGAGACCCTGCACTCAACATCATAGTGTATGATATCCCATCTGAGGGGCAGGAACGTGAGGCTCCTTTTGCAACTGAGCGAAGGGGAAGTGTTAGTAAATGTGGAACAGAGATGCTGAGAAGCAATTAGCCCAAATGCTAATTTCAGCAGAAATAGATTTCAGACTCATCATCCTTTCCCACATTCTTTGAAAACAAGGAGGTGAACCCATGCAGTCCGCCTAGTGTTCAGTGTCTGTGTCTGAGAGAAGTGGCACAGGCAGGGAGGATTAGGAGATGCTTCCCTGTGAGCCGAGAGAGGAAGGGTCACAGTGCAAGGTACCTGGGTTTTCATTCCCAGCTCTCTTTCCCAGAGGTGTGAACTCAGCCAGAGTCTGCAGAGTATATATATATAAAATGGGAAAATAATTTCTTCAATGCCATTACCGAACCATGACTCATGTGCCAGGTATTGATGCCCCTTGTCCCTGGACATGAGAGGAGGCAGCCCATCCACTCAAGGCACACACTGTCAGTTAGAGGGTCGCTGAGTCCTGCCTAGCAAGGAGCAGGACACGACAGAAGCAGGGAATGTCGGTGAGAGAGGGATGGGGCAGGCAGTCCCTAAAACCCAAGGACAAAGAAAGAATCAAACAATGAACATGGAAGTTATAAGGATTCTCCACATCTGAATAGAATTTAAATCTGGGTTATTCCTAGCCAGGAAAGACTATGGTACAGTGCAGTAAAAGAAAATACAGATTTTAACGAGTTGACTTAATGTTTTGACCTGTTTCTGCCACTCATTGTCAGTTGACTGGCACAAATGTGTGCATGGGGGTTGGGGGGAGGTATCTGTGCCACTGTGGTCATCTAGAGCCCCAGCTTTTGGGAAGGTTCTGTGTCAACTTGGAATTCGTGATCTTTGTGGCAAGAGAAGAGGCCAAGCACTGCGTCTTAAAACAAAATTCTGGAAGATATACGCTTACTTTCAATTACACTTCCTTGGCCAAAACAAGTCACCCAGTCATGCCTAACTTCAAAGGGGTCAGGAAAGGGAGACCCCATCATATGTCTGGAAAGAGGAAAGGGACAAGAAATTTGTGAGTAGCTGTAATGTCTGCAGATATTTCCTGAAGAAATCCTGCTAGAGTGTTTGAGAGTCAGGAAGTAAATGTTGGTTGAGTTTTCCAAACTCATATATCATAATTATAAATCTTAAGATATAGTAATCTCATCACTAGGTATTTGTGTCCCAGAGAAATTCTCTCATAGATCTGCTAACATAGACATCAAGGTGCTGTTTCAGCAAGGAATGCTGTCTTTCATTTTCTGGAGATGGAAAGCAGGATTAATTCAGATACGGTTGACACATCCTGTGGAATACTGTAGACGGCATAGTAATGCCTTGCTTCTGCCATCTAAAAATATCCATTCCTGATCCCTGGAGCCCGTCAATATTTTTCCTTATGTAGGAAAGAAGGATTTGGGTTTTTGCAACTGGAGGTAAGGTTGCTAATCAGCTGGTTTTAAAATTGATTATTTTAAATTATTCTGGTAGGCCCAGAAGGAGGGAAAAAATTAGTATGAGGATAATGTGACATGAGAAAGACGTGACCTGCCATTGCTGGCCCTAATGATGAGGGGAAGGGGTCATGAGCTAAGGAATCTGGGCAGCCTCTAGGAGCTGGAAAAGACAGGAAAACAGAATCTCCTCAAGAGCCATAGAGCTTGGAACACAAACCCCATCCTCGTAGAGAAGGCAGCTCTGTGGACGTCTTAATTTTAGCCCCGTGAGACCCATCTCAGACTTTTGATCTCCAGAACTGTAAGAGAATCCACTCTTAGTGTTTAAGCTACTAGGTTTGTGGCCATTTGTTACAGCAACTATAGAAAAGTAATGCAGATGCTATGTAGCACTCTGACTTAACTAACTAGACACATAAGAAATAACATCCCGTACAGATTTTATAAAAATTCTAATGAGGAAAAGTAAAAAGCACAATATGATTTTGAACACAAAACCTTCAATGTAAATAAAATATGCACACACACATATACTAATTTACAATATCATTAGCATAATAAATAATAAAATATTTGTTAACTGTCTTATAGTATGGATTATGAGGAAGGAAATTGGAATGGAAATCAGGGGTAAAAAAGAGAGAAGCTGGGCATGGTGATGCATGCCTTTAATCCCAGCACTTGGGAGGCTGAGGTAGGTGGCGCGTTGTGAGTTCGAGGCCAGCTTGGGCTACAACGCGAGTGCAAGGCCGGCGTGAACTACATAGTGCAACCCTGCCTCAAAAAAACTAGGGCTGGGAATTTGGCTCAGTGGCTTAAGCACCTGTCTGGCAGGCATGAGGCTGTAAGTTCGATCCCCAGTGCCGCAAAAAAAAAAAAAAAAAAAAAAAAAAAAAAAAAAAAAAAAAAAAAAAAAAAAAAAAAAAAAAAAAAAAAAAAAAAAAAAAGAGAGACAAACAGGCAGACACAGACAGACAGACAGCCTGTGCATGAACAAGGAAAACAGGCTGAATCTAGATGTGCAATTTAGCATAGATCTTTTATTTTTCTTTCTCAGATGCAGAAGGGTGAGTTCTAGGACTTCTTAAGGTCCTGAGTCCCAAATATTTGCATGACTTGAAGGGGCAAGTTGAACAAGAGAAAATTCTTTGGACTACTACTACTACTAGTAATATCTTTCTTTGCAAATGTGTTCCCCTTTGCTAGATTTAAGTACATGAATCTGGGCACCATGTCTATCTCCTCAACCACTGTAGCTCCAGCATCCAATGCAGAGCCTGGCACATAGCTGGTGTTCTGGAAATAATGATGGAGGAATTAAATGAGACGCAGAATGAATGAATGAGAAACTGAGCTCCAGAGTGGGTGAACATTCAGATTCATCAACTCTGAGAAGCATAGCATTAGAGGTCCAATGCCTTTGACCAACTTATCAATTCATGCCAAGCCCTTGCCCAGCACCTGTTCAGTATCTGACCGAGGAAGTGTGTTACTGGGACTTGGAAAACAAAAAGAGTAAGTGTTCAATGTCTAATGATTTTTTAAAATGTCAATAAGCGATATCTTCCACACAGGAAACAACACAGACAGAGAGATTCAGCTCAAAAACAAAGAAGCCAGTGATGAAAGAGAGATGACAAGGAACATTCTAGGAGTTAAGTACAGTACTTCATAGTATCAGGTGTGTAAAGAGCTCACCTGGAGTATTTGCATTAATGTTCAACTCAAGGAAACCCTCTCAAGTTACTCCTCTTTCTTTGAAGACTGGTGGAAAGTGGAATCGGGAAAATAACAAAGCACTTCAGAGAATGAGGGCAGAGGAAGCCAGAACAGGAAGAAGGGACCCAGCTGGTGCGCTGCCGGGGAAAGGCAGGTTACCTTTGAGGAAAATGAGCTGTTTCTCCCCACCTCAGGCTGGTCCTGCCTGAAGGCTGTGGCCAGCACTCCAGCCAGCTGGCTGCTTCCCTGTGGCCTCTTCACCAACTGGCCATTGTCAGGCTGCTCTGATGAGCCCTGTTGGCTGCTAAGTTTTCCTCTTGGAAAGAATCAGGGGAAGTCGACCGGCCCACAGATAAGGAGGCAGATCTGTTACCTCAGCCACGGCTCTTGGCAGGTGCTCCCCAGGATTTCCCTGGGCCATCTGAGCATCATGGGGAGATGAAAGGTCAGGTGCGGGTGTGTGGAAAACTCTAGAATCTGTGAGGCGACCATGGTGACCAAGGGAAGGAAAAAAGAAAAAGCACTGTGGGGCTCAGCCAAGATCTCTCCTCTTGGTTAGTAATCTGAATTTAGATGCTCTTTCCATCTGGGGAAAAACGTATCAGAGTGAAGAAATAGCACAGACTCATCTCCACTCTCGTCTCCTGAGCACTTTTGAAACTCAAGAAAGCTGTGTAGTGGTTATGGTCAAGAACTGGAGTTAGGCAAACAGGGAATAACCTAGAACATTTCCCTCTTCCTTCTGTTTGCTGAAATTAACTTTCACTTTAAATCCTCTACCTCTCCTTCTCAGTCTCCTTCTCCTGGTCATTCTCTATTTTTGTGACCTTAAACCAGTAGTCCTTAACTAGAGTAATTTTACTCCTTCCTGGGAAAATTTGGCAGTGTCTGGATTCATTTTTGGTTCTTAGCACTGTGGCATCTAATGACTGGAGACCAGGGATGTGGCTAAACTTCCCACAGTGCCCGGTGAAGCCTCCTCCACCAAGTTACCAGGCCCTTGATACCAACAGTGTGTAGGTTGAGAACCCTGATCTATAGCTTGCTAGTCTGTACACCACCCTTCCTGATCCATCGTTTCCGTCTCCATTACACCTCTGTTTTGAAACCCAGATTCCATTTTATTCCTGCCTAACTACGGCAGTTTATGAGTTTACAGGAGTGTTGATCCATCCAAGGTGATACGTAGAAAATAATAGAAAAGGCAATAATTATAGTCATGGTTTTAGCTTTCCACTACCGGAAACATTAATAAGTGCACAATATATCATTCTAGTTAAGCCCCAAAGCAAATCTATGACAGAGGTGCTGTTACCCTCCGCCTCCTGCACCCCAACCCTGCATTCATTTTATGCATGAGAAAACTAAAACTCAGAGAAAATAAATTCCTCCTCAGTCAAGGTCATGGCATTGTGAGTCTGGGCTTTAAAACCTCATTTAGTCAAACTTCTCAGCCTTGTTTGTTGTACATTCCTTCCTTCCGCTGTAGTTTGTTCTGCCTGTCTCCTAATTGTGTTGTACTAACAACCTGGTGTTTCCTGCCGCCTTTCTTCCTTTCTTCTTCCCTAGAAAAGCTTCCCTCATAATCCTGTTCCTCTCCCAATCTCCTCCCCCTCCAGGGACTTGAACCTCCAGGGCTGTTGCACTGAACTAAATCTCAAGGCCCTTTTAGAGTTTTTTTTTAAAAATCTGTTTCGACACAGGGTCTTGCTAAGTCACGAAGCTGACAAGGCTGGGCTTGAACATGTGAGCTTCTTTCCTCAGCCCTCCAGAGGGCTACCACCCCTGGCTTCTACTCTCAATTCTAATCACCCCTCAGGGTGAAACCACTGCTCCTGCAGTCTTCCCTGTCTTCTGCTACTGTCACCAGCCGCTCCTCCCTGTGCTCTCTTTGACTGAACGTGCCGATGTGTTTGAGAGAGGCTGCAAGGCAGAGGAGATCTTTGAAGTTTCAGGCCGAGTGACCACGTAGGAGTGCATTTCAGACTTTGCAGCTTTGGGGGATAAATTCTTCTGGAGCCTCTCCTTGAATGTCTTGGGTTGGATTCTGAAAGTAGAACCTGAGTAGCTACATGCTTTGAAAGCTGCAACATTGATCCTGAAATACAGACCATTGACCTAATAATTACTTCGCAGATGGGGAAACTGAGGCTCAGAGGGACGAAGTAGTTGCAACAAGCAAACCTAGTTCTCCCAACTACCATTCCAACTCTCCATTCCCAGCGTGAGGACCACTAATTCCTGTGTCTCTCCCCAGCTCCAGATTGAAGAGAAGCTAAATAAATATTTCCTGTTTGAGTGACACCAAAAAAAAAAAAAAAAAAAATTCTCAAACAAAAGCATTTTTGTCATATTTGCCTCCTTGTGTCCCCTCCTCCCCTAATCTGTCAAGTTTTGGCATTCTTTCAGCTAACCACATTTAGCTCCTAGCTCATTATTTTAAGTGTCACTCTCCCCATTTTCTTCTGAAATTGAAGCACTGCTTTTCTCTCACCATTACCGAGAAATGTTTGTGTTCAGTCCTTTTGCAATCTTTCAGATTCCTGAGGCTAATTAGAATGCAGTGAAAATGAGTAACACGCATTGGTTGCCACCAAAGTGTCCAAAAATTGTGTTTGTGTTTTGGAGGCGTGATTTCTGATATCTATAAACATGCTGCATCAGAGAATTTTTTCTCTTGATAAAAATGAGGTGGAGCAGGGTTAAAATAATTTACCTAAAGTCATGCAGTGAATAAATGCTGGGGATGGGCTTTAGCTCTGAGGACAGTGTCTGCGGTTGTTTCACATTGCTTTTCAGTGGAATACAAATGAACATAGCTTAAATCATGCTGATGATCACGGCTATAGTCTGGATCTGAAACATAGCCCAAAGGTACTTGTGTTAAAGGCTTAGCTCCCAGCTTGGTGCTGTGGGCTCTCAGTGGGACCTTTAAGAGGCGGAGCCTAATGGGAGGTCTTTAGTTATCAGGGGCATGCCCCTGAAGGGGATTGTGGGATGCTTGTCTCTTCTTGTCTCTCTCTTTCACTTTCAAGCTATAGAGTGAATGTTTTTTCTACTACATGGTCCACCATGATGTGCTGCTTTACCGCTTACCCAATAGCACTGAGCCCTCTGACCACGGACCGAAATTTCTAAAATTGTGAAGCAATATAAAGATTTCTTATTTGTAACTCAGTTATCTCAGATATCTTGTTACAGTGGTAGAAAGCTTATTAACACAATGGCTAAATGTCTCCTTTTCTTTGTGACTTGATTCCAACTGTATTTTTAGTAAGTAATCTTTGTTTTTTGAAATATATGTATCGGGTAGACAGTAGTGAGATAGACAGAAATAAGTCTGAGTCTTTCAAACAGAGGCAAGGTAATACAAGGACTTGGTTACTTGGGTAAAGGAAGATCTGAGAAGCTAAAGAGGAGATGAGTCTAGCAACATCTCTTTGACCTCATAGTGGAAGAATAATACGAACAGTGCTGTTTTCAGAAGTCAGCAAGGGGAGTAATACTCTGGCTTCACCCTTTTGTATTTGAATTCTCATTTTCTTCAAGAGCATCTCACTGGTCAAACTTGTCCAGAAGCCATGGAACATAAGAAATGTTATTTCCTGGAGTACAGAGGCAAACAGGGAATGGTGGAGAATGGATAGAAAAGAGGCAAGTAACCAAATAGGCCAGAGGAACCAAGCTCTCCCTCTCCCCTCCACATGAATGGGAGCAAGCACTACTGACATCAGTGTTAGCAGGCTTCAGCTGGAGTCTGGATCATGCCATTTCTAGAGCTGTCACTTGAGCTTTCTGGGTCTTAATAGCTTCATTTTTAGAAAACGAAACCAATATTTCTTATGTGACAGCATTGCTGTCAAGATAAAAAGTGTGAAGTGAAGAGCACAATTCTAACACAAAAAGAGCTCTAATCCTAAACAGAAACTTTTAGCTTGTTGTATCTTTAAAAACTGCACACAATGAAGATTCCTACTGCAATGTTTTGAGGACTGGGTGTGGCAGTGTATCACAACAGAAAGCGATGATAAATCCCATCCTTTTTCACTGTAGGCGAGGTCAAGAGACCTTTCAAATGAGAGATTCAAGTCTTATTCAAGGAGTTTTTGTTTCTCTCCCTGCTTTCTTGTTCTCTCTGGTCTATCACACACACACACACACACACACACACACACACACATAGAGGTTTGTTTATGCATATTTAACAATTACTCCTGGAGCATTTCTCCTGTACCTGAGTTCTTTCACTGACACCTTGAGTTGCCTCGTATCCCTCTTGGGTTTTAGGGGGAGTGTAAATCTGAGCCTACAAAGAAAGGAACTTCCAGTACCGTAATTCAAACTCATTCTGTCTGCCCCAGAGAGACACAGACAGTCTGACCCTCTGGTGAGGTTACTCGAAGTGCGAGTTTCCTGAGGATGCGTGTGCTCTCGTCCAAGAACAATACTCTTACTCCTGACCGCGACTGATGATAAAGATGGAAATAACTCATTAGCACTTGAGCAGACGTGCTCAGGACAGCTGAGGCGATCAGGGGCATTTCTCATTCAACTTGCTTCCACAGAGAGGCCCAGTAGGCTGTTTTTTCAGGCTCCTTGACTGAAAGTCACATTTCAGAGATGCTCTGCCTCCCCTAGGCAGACAGGGGATACTGCTTCTGAAAAATGATGAGGAAGAAAAACAGAAAGGAAGGTCAGCCTGTGAGTATTTGAGTTAATTGAGACTCAGGAAGATCAAATGGCATGTCAGATCCCAGGGTAGAAATCTTCTCAGATATGAAGCCCAGACTGCCAATAACTAGCTGTAGCCACATCTGAATGCAAATTGAAATCATTAACTCACATGTTGGTTCTGTGTCACTGACAAAATACCTTACGATAAAAACAGTGAAGGAAAGGTTTACTTCGGTTCATGGTTTCGGAGATTTCAGTCCATGCTTGGCCAGTGCCATCGCTTTAGGTCTATGGTGAGGCAAAAACATCATGGCGGAAGGTGCTGTGCAGCAAAGGTGCTCACTTCACCGAAGCTAAGAAGCAGAGGGCGAAAGATCCAGAAGGATCCAGACATGCCCTTCAAAGCATGTCCCCAGTGACCTACATCCTTCAACTGGGCCCCGCCTCCTGATATCCCATTCAGCTACAACTCACGAATGGAGTGATGGTCTTAGCGTCCTCATGATCCAGTCAAATCTCTTTAAATTCCACCTCTGAACATACCTGTGCTGGAAATCAAGCCTTCAATATGTGAATATTTGGGGACACTTCATGTTTAAACCACAAGGATTCATTTGTTATTTCAAGAAATATTTAATGAGTGTACACCATGTACCAAATTGTCTTAGATCCTAGGGATAAAATAGTGAATAAAAAGAAGAAAATCTCATTTTTGTGGAAGTTAGAGAAGAACAATACAAAGAATATTCCTTCTCTTTGGTGTTTTTAAGGGCTGAGGAGTAAAAGTTGAGCAGAAAGGGTTGAGGATGCATGGCCATAATTACAGATGAGGTAGTCTCATAGAGAGGATGCTGAGAAGTCTTGAGATAGGGGGGCAGGGTGTGGCCATCTGGGGAAGCGGGCTGCACATAGAGGGACCCCCAGGTGACTAGATTTGCTCTTGCTCGTGGTGAGTAGGCCAGTGTTGCTGAGTCCTGTCACCTTCCAAAAATTGCCACCTCTAAAAGAAAGCTATTGATATATTGTTCATTCACTGAACTAAAGTTTTCACACATCTCCTGTGCCTGATGTGGATGGAGAATGTTAAAATGTCTAACATATCATCAGGCAGTTGGGGAAATAACAGACTGAGAAGATTATGAGTCATTTAACCAGTAGCTCCTGGAAACCTGTCACATTCAAGACCATAGTGGAAAATGCAAATACCTAGTTCTAGGGCCTAGGGATGAAGCTCAATGATAGGATGTGTGTTCAGCACAAGAGAGGTCCTAAATTCAACCTTCATCACAAAGCACAGGGAGAAAATGGAGGGAAGGAGGAAGGGAAGAAGAAAAAAGAAGGAGAGAACAAGTATCAGTACTTACAAATCCATGTTGAATCCTAATACACCTGGTACAGATATAAGAAAAGAAACAAAGCATGATCATCCTCTTCTTAAGGAAGCTATGGTTGCATTAGAGACATCAGGACACACAGATGTAACCCATAAACACAAGCTGGTGACCTATCAATAAAATGTGACAGGGTGTGTCAGCCTTCCATCTTTTCTCCTGGGCTGCAGTGTATGTTTACTGCTCCTTCAAAAGCTAGGGACAGACACAAGCAGTACACAAGAAGAGGCCTTTTGTAGTGCAACCAAAGCTAAAATTAGAGACAGATGTGTTTAGCTTAATTGGATTTAAAATTATGCAAAGATTTACTCTATGGAAGTGTCTGATAGAATTACAAGCAGTTTATGTGGGGTGGGTGGGGACTCTATCCTATGCAGCAGGATCTCATGCATTCAAGTGGGTCAAGACTCCAGTCATGTGTCCCACTGAAGGTAGACTTCGGTGAACTGTGGTTCACCCCTTGAGCTTGAATTCTTTGCAACTCCCCGTTGAGTTACTGAGTGGAGTGGATAAGCTGACATTACAACTTTGTCTGTTTTTCTTTGGTGAACTATATCATCTTTCCCTTACAAAGTTAAAGGCATATACAATAAGGGATTTACAGAATGCTCGTACAAACAGAAGACCTCAATAGGTGAAGACTAAAGTTTGTGTGTGTTGATATCCATTTGGGAGAGCACCCCAAAGGTGGAAGTTTCTCAACATCCAGGGCATCCGGGTTACCTTGGACTTAGAAGAGTGAAGCTGCACCAGGTTTTGCACATATCGACACTGGCATTTTCTCTGCTCTTCATCTTTTTCCTGGGACACAAATACATACTCAGTCCTTCTGGAACACAGGAGTCCTAATCCATCTCCATTTCCAAGCAGGGGAAATAACCTGCTGGGACAAAATTGGCTTTCCCTTATCTGGAAAACTTCCTTCCTCTTGAGAGAGCTGCCTCACTTAAGAAGTTACAGTCAATGGCCAACAGCCCACAGCCAATCAATGGCAGAGTGATACAGGAGAACTAAAACCTGATGCTTTGAAGGAGGTAAGTCAGTGGTTTAATTCATTCCCCACAGCATCTGTGGACCAGGTCAAAGCTAAAACTCACCTGAGATCACATCCTTGTTCAGCCCTTTCCCTGTCCTTATCTTTTTATTCTCTTAAATATATATATTTTTTTCCAATAAGAACTCCCTTAGTAAATGATGTGCTCCTAACTCTCAGCCTCAGGGTCTGCTTATAACAGTAGCGGTGAACCTATGGCATGTGTATCACAGCAGGTTATTTGTATCATTGAAAGCTCAAAAAGTTTCACCATCACTGGGTTATAGAAATCCCAGGCTGAGTCATGGTTTTTATTCTATATATATACATATACATATATATATATAATTTTTTGGGGGGGTACCAGGGATTGAACTCACAACCTCGTGCCTGCCAGGCAAGTGCTTATGCCACTGAGCTAAATCCCCAGCCCTATTTTTTTGAGACAGGGTCTCACTATGCACTTGAGGCTGGCCTTGAACTCACTGTGTAGCCTAGGGTGGTCTCAAACTCACAATGATCTTCCTGCCTCAGCCTCTGGAGTGCTGGGATTAAAGGCGTGTGTCACCACTCCTGGCTTTTATTCAGTATATTGTTGTGTAACAGATTACCAGAAACTTAGCAATAATAGCAACAATAGATATTTAGTCTCTCACACAGTGAGTGAAGAACCTGGGGAAAGCTTCAAGTCTCCCATGATGTGTTAAAGACTTTAGCTCAGGCTGAGTCATCTCAAGATTTGGCCGAGTTAAGAGGGTCTGCTTCCAATGGGCTCACTTGTAGGGCTGCAAAGTCGGTGCTGGCTATTGGTGGAAGCTTTAACTCCTCCCCCTGTGTGGACCTCTCTTACGGTCTTCCACAGTGTCCTCATGGAGTGGCAGCTGACTTCCCTCAGCAGAAGTGTTCTTAGAGAAGCTATGGAGAAGCACCATGATTTCTATGACCTCACTTTGGAAGGATAGCCCGTGATTTCTTCAATATCCTGTTGATTACAGGAGTCAACCTAATTCATGGTCTGAAGGAACCACGGAAAGCCATGAATACCAGATTGTTTGGGAACCACCTTGGAGCCTGGCTACCATACCACATAAAGGGGACTTGGTGTGGGTTGTGCTCCATCTATGATCTTGAACTGTTTGCCCTTTTTGGCTTCCTATGTGTCTTCCAAAAGTGTGTTGATTTTATGTTTTCTCTCCATAATGGACATCTCAAACCCTAGATTGGGTGATCCCAAAACTATTGATCTTAACTAGGAAATTTAACAGGATTCTCCATCATCCTAAGAGAAAAAACAGTATGAACAAAGCGTTGCGCTTTGCTGGCTCTGCAAATCCATAATGACTCTAAATGTCATCCTTTTGTGGCTTGTGTGCTGGTGGAGAATGAAACTTTACCCTCCCCTCAGACCATTGTGCTTGAGAACAATCAGTGTAGGCAACATTAACTGACTAGGGAATAAGTCATGCAAGACTGAGAAGTTGGAAACTTGGACCAGGAACTGTATTTCTGCTTTAGATATGAGTCCAGTATACAGATACAGCAGCTAATTTATTGCAAAATTGATAGAATTCACTTCCAAATTGCTTTATCATTTTCTTTTCTTGCAGAAATGTAGAGAAAAGTTTGCAAACAGATGATGGAACAGATCTGGGGTGGAGGTGGAACTAGGGTTTGCAGTGTTGCTGTCTGGCATAGAATTATGAATTTTCAGCAAAAGTAGTTACATGTGGGTTTGGTTTACACCACGGCAGGCAATCTTTAATTTCCTCTTCCTCCCTCTTCTTTCATTGGGGTCAGTGTCTTCCAGCCCCTCCCCCCTCACTTGATAGGAAAGTCATTGAGAAGTAGGGCATAGAGCTTTGGTGTTAGGTACACCTGTGTTCACATTTTTTTCTCCATTTATTCACTCGCTATGAGATCTTGAACACATAAATTAACCTTCCTGTTTTCCTTGATAAGTCAGTGCCTGCTTCCCAGAATGGCTCTATAGATTCAATGAGGTGGTCCCTGTGTCTGCGCAGTGCCCAGTCCTGGGAATGACGTGACAGGTGGAGCTGCCATCTTTGCTGCCCATCCTCCACCTTTGTTATTTTCTGGGGACCTGAGAACAATTGCTGTGCATCGGGACAGAGCATGGCTCCCTCAGGCCCTGGGTCGTTTTTACTTCTGGCTTGGGACCTCTGAGCTTTGGGGCCACTCTTGTGTAACTTTGGCTCCAACTGGTTTATAAGAATGGACGTGCTCTTTTCCTAGTGTTGAGTTCAGAGGTATCATATGGCTAACTTGAAATCAGATGTGCTGAGCTTTTTTACACCATGGCAAGCGGCCCAAGAGAGAGAATTTATACCGTGACCCTACAAAACAGAGCTCTCATCTAGAGACAGTTATTAGATTTACCGGTACATCTTTCCCCAAACTTCAGGAAAACCTAAATTGTTACCTTGCCTCCCTCCTTCCCGCTTCGCTGTTCCAAATGCTTCTTTGTCTCTTCCCTTCATTCTGCCTCCATAGCCACTGTACTGCTCTCTATTTTTTTCCCCAGGCATTGCTGCTTTCCTCTCCATTTCTTTCCTGTATCAGGATATCTGGGGACTATCCCAAAAGTACTGATTTCATCTTGCCTGCTAATTCCTGCTCAAGATCCTTTCAGTTTTTGTGCAATGCCTGCTCTTGATTTATTAGTAGAGAAAATGGGATTTAAAATATTTTTCTCCACTCTTCTCGCTTGACAGAGCCATTGTGCATAGTATGTGGAAGGACCATGGACTTTAACACAAGAAAGAATTTAGTAGCTTTGCAACAGTGTAGTTATTTGACCTTAGGACATTACTTCCCATAGAGGGCCTGAGGGACATTAATACATGCACAGCTCAGGGGACAATGACTGGCACACCGTAAACGCTCAGGAGATGCCATATTTGTTATGATTGCACCTCCTCACCATGTGCGAGCTCCTTTCCAACCTGTCCAGGTTCTTTTGTACTCTGTAAAAGCATTGTGCTCAGTAGAACCTGATGCTATTTCTCAAGTTGGGAATATCTTGTCCTTTGCAATACCTTTTCACATTCACCCCACCACACAAGATCAGAGTCTGATCTTGCCTTATCCCCCCCACCCCAATTTTCTTAGGCCTTGTTTCTATCTTCCTATCTGAGAAAGGAGAGGTAGTGACACTTTGGGGGCCTGCATTGCAGATCAGCCCCCAGTGGTCAGAAGGCTACTGTGGCTCCTGCCTTTCTGAAGATCATGGATTCTGCTGGGAGCTGGTTCAGTGTGCAGCGTCACGCAGTGGAAAAAGCACTGCGATGGAGAAGAGCATGTGTAAGGGGGCAGTCTAATCCATAGCTGTGGATTTCAGAGATGTCCCTGAAGAAGTGACATAAGCGGAGGGAACTGCAAAGCGTGAGTGTCATACAAATGGAAATAGGAAGAGGTGGGGTAGAAACTGGATCATTTGAGAGGGAGAAAAAAGCCCATGGGAAGGTCTGGTGCTTGGAAGTGTCACGGTGATTCAGAGCAGCAGTTGAGAGTTCCTTGTAGTGGTGGTGTAGAGTCCTGAGTTTGAAATGGTGCAGGAAAACACGCTGAGATGAAGCTATCAGAGACCCGTGCTGCCATGTTTACGTTTTATACTAAGACCCACAGGTGTGATTAGATCTCCATCCCTATGGGATATTATTTTCTCAGGTTTTCCTGTTACTCAGATTTATCTCACTTCTCTGAGTTCCATTCTCTTCTCTCTGAAAAAGGTTAGTAAGTTCACGATTTTGCCGAGAATACTATAGAAGACAGTGTGTGGGAAATAACATCATCAGCCCTTAAAGGTGCCTACAAGCAGAGGAATAATTAATTTGGGATGCAGGGTGTGGCCTCACATATACTGGGAAAGTTGAGCTCACATCGTAGCATTTCCGGTACTTGAGAAAGTGGACTAATGTTGAGAAGCTGATGTCATAATTTCCATCTCATAGATGAGCATAATATATAATGCATCAGGCACTGATGAGGAAATACAGTGTGTGATTATGTGACACAGAAGAGTGTTAAACGAATGATAAGTTCTACACACACACACATACACACACACACAGCCCTCTTCTAGTCTACTTTCTTTCTAGAAGGTCAAAATGTGTATCTGCATCTTAAGAAACAGAAACAATGAGCTAGGCACAAAAAACTGAATTTCATGACAATATTAAAATAGATGGTGGGATAAGGACTGTCTCTGTTACTCTGTTTAACATCGGGCCAACTAAGCCAAAGCTCCTGCCCTTAATTTTCTCCATCTCTAACACACGCGCACATGCACACAGCATCTCTGTGTCTGAGTTGGCGCACTAGTCCTTGGAGGGACAGCTCACTGGCACTGCGTTTCACTCTTAATATGCCTGTCTCTTCTGAAAGCAGAGGTTTCACTTGGTCAGCACCCCTGGGCCTTTGATAAGTGGATAACCCTGCATCTCTGGTACAATGTCAGATAACAGTAAGTTATACTCTGGGGTTTGAGAGTCAAGTGGGGCTTGTGGAAGAAGGAGTTCTTTACTTTGCAAAATGTTACCAAAGCTCTTCAAGGACCCAGATTACTACTAGCCATGTTCAAGTTTCCTGCTTTATTGCTAGGGGTTTTCCACTGAATTACACATACAATCTGGCATGTGTATTGTAAAATTCATGGCTTTCATTTTCCTGGGACGAGATAAGCTTGGAGCACAAGAAATTAATTAAAAACAACTGATTGGAGTGATTACTCTTCCCACGTCTAGTTCCAAGAGTAGTTTAGCATATCAGTCTGCGGTTTGTGCTCAATAATGTAATTTGGAAGCAGGATTGCCCTCTCCTTATGGGGGGTTATCATAAAGATAAAGAGGGATGCTTCAGAGTCATGGATTTTTTAAGTACCTGAGAACTACAGGGGTCCTTGGTAATACTGGCCTGCTAGAGAAATGGGTTCATGAGCTTCCAGCTTTGTGTCAAGTGTGATGTTTTCTAAACTGTGGTTTACCATGGGATTGAACTTTATGTTAGAAATCTGGATTGCTTAAAAGTTGGCTAATCTAAAAACACCTCTCAGACTTTTATCAATGACTTCTCCCGCCTCTGCGGCTCCTTCAGTTCGTTATACAGAGGTTGGCTATTTCCTGTCTCCAGTTGATAGAGGAAAGTGCAGATGTCATGATTGCCTGGGAGTCACAGTGAAAATAAAAACAGGGTATTTGAGGCAGAATCATGGAATGGAGGTGTTGACTCAGGTTGAAGACCAGAGTCTCTCAGCTTCTCTCTCCTGCTGTCCCCAGCCCATACTGGTGAGCTGACATAGGAACCGGGCCCAGACACCTTCTGATCCCTTCCTCCACTCCTTCTGATGACAATGGAATGTATGCTCTGCGAAGAAGCAGGGCTGTGTTAGCACTCCAGGTGGAGTGCTTCTATTGCCACTGCGTGTTTTTATGGCCCCTGGACTGTGATCTTCGCAGAGGTCAGGACTGTGGAAAGGAGAGGGATTCTACCTGCTGGGGTAGAAGTAGGATTAAAGAAAGCCCTCAGGAAATGGAAGGACATAAGAACACAAAAGTATTTCCCCAAAGAAGAAATGTAACTGGTTGATGAACATGGACCCAAATTCACCTTTTGAGTAAATGAAAGATAATATATGTAAACACTATTGTTATTATTATCATCATTATTGTTATTTTATAGTACTGAGGACTGAACCCAGGACCTTTGCACTGAGCTATATCACCAGCTTTTGCTTTATTTTATTTTATTTTTTTCATTTGTAGACAGACTTACTAAATCACTAAGCTGCCCAAATTGTGCTCAAACTTGTGGTCCTTCTGCGTCAGCCTCTCGATGTTCGGATTATGGGTCTGTGCCACCAGGCACAGCTAAACTGTTATGCTTTATACATAGCTTGGCTAAGAAATTTTTCTTCAGTGAAATTTCCTAAGGTTGGTGGGAATAAAATAAAATAACCACATTCATACATTACAGGACTCTGGTATATTAGCTATCTATTTTCTATCTGAAGGACCAGGAAAAAAGATAAATAAACTAATCTTAATTGGCATAAAGGGAAGATAATCTGAATTACTCACAGCAAATGGATAGTTAAGTGACTGTTAATGGAAAAAAATGATATACTCTCCTAAATGATATGTATGGACAACTCATAACATAACATTGTTCTTAAAAATATTAAATGAAAATTTTAAGAGAAAATGGATATATACATATTCATATAGATGTATAATCAAAATGATTTGAATGCACAGAATAAAGCATCGTGTCAGTATGCTACTAAGGGTTACCCTTAACATTTAAGAATTAAGCAATGATCGTAGTTTTGGTGGAACTGGGGTCCCAGGCAGAAGGAAGCTATGTGACAGGTATCCATATGGAAATTCAAGGCATCGTTACCTTAGGTCTCCCAGTTGATTCAGAATTAATTTAAAATTATTTTTGATGATTCAGATTCCTATTACCAAGCCCATTTCAAGATTTTTTTTCCAGTACAAGGGGCATTCTACCACTAATTTACATCCTCAGCTCTTTTTAGATTTGTTTTTTAAATTTTGAGTCAGAGCCTTGCTTAGTTGTCGGGACGGATCGCGAACTTGCACTCCTCCTGCCTTACCTAAGTACAGTAGCTGGGTTACAGGTGTGCACCACCGCTTTAAGCCTTTTATTATACAAGTGACAGATGTTTCCAGCTTGCTGGTCAGGGCAGTAAGCAAATAGATGGTGGTTTTCATTTGCATTAAGCTAGATCTTTTTCCCTCTGGTACTTCCTGCCCAAGGATCTAAACAGGGAGAGCCACTCTGAAGTAGAAGAACCCTCAGAAAATGAATTTTGTTTCTCAGAATTGCAGATCGAAAGTCCAAAAATGTATCTAGGGGTGGGGAGTGGTGATTACAGTTAACTTAAAAACAAATGAAAACAAAAGCCATCGCCATCTTTTCTTTTCTCCTTGATCCTTTCCTTCCTCTTTCATTGAGTTGGACTAGGAGGAGTCTTGGTTGGAGGGCGGGCCCTGACATTTGCTTATGGGGTGAGCCTGGTTCTGCGGTACTGGGATCCCCTCTCCCTGGGGCTCAGTTTTCTCATCTGTAAAATGTATTGGAGTCCGCTCTGAACAGCTGGAGACGGAGCCCAGGCCAGGTGGGTTGAGCAGCAACATTTCCTAAGGATAAACAGGAGGCCACAAAATAATCCACGTGTTTTTGTGTTTATTCAGCGGAATATAACAACTTCCAGGAAAGTCTGCACAGCAGTTGGAGGCTCCGTAATCAAATTTTGGCATGAAATGCGGAGACGTGCGGCTCCTCCCGCTTCAGAAGCACAGGGTGTTTTATGGATTTCCAGGGGCTCGTGCCGATGGAGCGCCCTTCATGTCTGGGGTTTGAATTCCCGGTGATTTTCCTCGGAGCTCTGCTGCTCTGACTGGCCAGCCAAGTCTGAGAGTGCCACAGCTTCCTTTGTGGCACACAGGAAAACAGGCTCAGCTTTGTCTTTCTTTGCTAGGCCCGGATGTTGGTACTGCGTCTGTGTGCGTCAGGCAAAGCACGTGACACTTCCTCAACTCTGAAGGATTCTGGGAAGGGGCGGGTCTAGTATTCATTGCTCCGTGTACCCTCCCATGCCTTCCCATCAGCCCCAAACCCAGGGACCACTGAGAATTTTACTGGTGCTGAGAAAGTTGTGACCTGTATTACTATTAATACTACAGTAATGTAACAATTCATAACAGTGATAATAATTGATATCAGGGATACAAACACTTCTAGCAATGTTAACAATAACTAAATCAATTACGGTTTTCTTTAGATGCAAACTACTGCAACTTCTCTGGGTAATTACCAAAGAGGAATTTACTAGCTGTCTGTGAGCTAGCTCATAGCACGGAAGGGAAAAATAGATCTTCAGACCTCAACACAGGCAGAACGAAGGTTTTTTTGTTTTTGTTTTTGTTTTGTTTTTGTTTTTTTAAATGGGATGGAGAGAGCAGGGAGTAATATGCTACACAGCTCTTGGGAGGTCACACTGTTAGAGACATCTCCATTCTTTATATTGTCAAATTGTCTGGAGAAAAAAGAGGAGATGGAGCTGTCTGGATTTTCTGACTCATTGCTCAGGAAAAGAAACCAAATTTCTACCTTTCTGACCATTTGTGGGACCTCCTATATGAAGACATGTGTTTGCATTTTATACGTGCTATCCCTCATCCTCAACACAAAGTTTCAAAGAAGTATTCATATGTCTTTTCGGCAAATAAAGCCTCAGAGGTTCACAGCGATTTAATTAACTCGCACAGGGTCACACAGCAAGACTGCGTCTCCCTGATTCCCTGGCATGCTGTCGAGGCTGCCCTCCCTGGTTCTCAATGTGGCAACACACCTGAAAGAAATATCGACCAAATAAAACGGAACCGCAGGGTGCCCCGACTCACAGCTCCAACTCTTCCGAATGGGACGTTGTGAAAATGTGCAGTGGCCCTCACTGTTCAGGGTTTGAATCCTACGCCTGTTTTGCTCTTCAGACTTGAGACCCACACTGTCATCCCTGCAAGGACCTTTGGTTGACAGATGTTCTGGCCTCCCATGTTCTGGGTGATAATAGCACTCAGAGTATGAAGATGAGTATCCCTCCCTGGTACAGGGATGCCCATTCGTCCCTGGTTCCTTGAGTCGACATCACCAACAGAGTTCCGCCATTTCTGTTCACACTGGAAATCACCTCTGTTCTTCCATGTCTCTCAACACCTGTTGCTTCACAGTGCAACTAGGCTTGCATTACCTGTCATCAGACACAATCTGCCGTCATCCTTCCTCACCCCCTTGCTTCCATGCCGCCATTCTCGCCCCTTTTCAAGTCCTGAGCAGGGACTTTGTCAACTCTGCTGGCAAATGGAGCACCCAGGAGGACCCCACACAGCAGGTCCCTCAGCAGATCGCACCCTGCAGGGTGTTAGGGTGGCTCTCTCCCTCCTCTGTGCTGCTCTTTGCTCCTATCTCCTGCTGCACCCCCCAGCCCCAGGACCCTACAACTATTTCCCTTCTCTGCTCTGATTCTTTTTTCCAAAGGGAAAATATGAACATGAGACTCCTCTGACTGCCATTCTCCATCCTCTGAAATCCTAGCCTTATTTCAGGACGAGCTCAGTGCCACTTTTTCCACAGTGTCTGCCCTCATCTTTGTGGTCAGAAATTAGTCTCTCCATCTCTGGGCTCCTGTGAGCATTTTCTGTTTTCCTTACAAGACACACGTTGTCTGCTTTGTATCATGACTGGTCCCTCCACCTCGCTGGGCCTGTGATTCTCAGCGAGGGTTCTTGGGTCCCTGGCACAGAGGCCCCTTGGGTTTGGGGAAGGCTTCTGTTAGAACTCGTGATCTTGTTGCTGTCCAGCATTTTTTCCTGTGCTGCCCAGAAACATTGTCCTCATTTCCCTTTGGGGAATTTCCTTTCCTTGATTTGCACTCAGCCTCTGTTGGACAGGTATGGAAGAGGCTTTGTCCCTTTCTTGAGTGGTAAGCAGGTGACACATGCCATTGTTTCCCTGGCATTCTGAAGCTTTGGGTCGCAAAAGGACAGAAAAAGGGTTCTCTGAAGACTTGCTCAGTAGTTCCTTCAAACTCACTTTACCATTGCTTTTCTGGCCTATGTTTAAGGTCTGAATGGACCTTCCATACCTTCCATCCTGGGACCCTGTGCATTCTCCTGTGATGGAAGGGAAGGAAGCTGAACATGGGGTTCAACATCCAGTGTCTGGTTTCATTGCTTCCAACAAAAGGAGCAAAAAATAGATTTACCGAATCACAGTATTTAGGATGAGGACCGAGAGATCTGTACTTTTACAAGAACTTCCCTGAGGTTTTCTTTTTTAAAAAACTAAATGTTTTGTGTGGCATAGTTTTAAATATACAGAAACACTGTAGAGATGGTTGAGTTCCTTTATTTTCCACACATTTCTCCCATGCTAACATTTAGCGTTAGTATGAGTTCACGCAATCCAAAGCACCCACTATGGTAAGTGTATCAAAAGGAAGAAACTGGCATTGGTACTTTACTGTCATCCAAATTCCAGTTTTTGCATCTAACCTGTTTTCCCATCAACATCCCCTTGCCATTAAAAGATCAAGTTCAAGGTACCAAAGTACATTGGCTTGTCATGCCTCCCTAGCCTCCTTGGTTCTATGACAGTCTCTCAGTCTTGTTTTGTATGACCTGGTTGATTTTAAAGAGTATTTCCTGGTATATTAGTCAGTCTTCCCATTGCTAGGACACAACTCCCATTACCAATGAATTAAAGGAGCTGAGGTTTAATTTGGCCTATGGTTTCAGGGGGTTCAGTCTGTGTTCAGCAGTCTTCAAGTTAGGAACATCATAGCACAAGGGGGTGGTGTAGCAAAGCTGCTTAGTCCATGGCCGCTGGGAAGCAGAGCAGGGGAACAGTGCCAGAGAGGAAGGCAGCAGGGCCCAGATAGAGTCCCCAAGGTCAGAACTCTGTGATCCCATCAAACACATGCAGAAATAGGCTTCACTAATCTTCTGGGTGTTTTCTTAATCCAGTCAGGTTGACGTATCATGATTAACAGTGACAGATGGGTATCCTGTGGGATGGCCTCATCTCTCTTAATAATTTGGATGTGGCACCAGACTCTACGTACAGGTTAAGGATAGGGCTGTGTTTGCCTTGTTACCGTCACATTCCACCTGATCAAGCGCATGTCCAACACAGAGTAGGAGCTCAGGGGACTGATGTGTGGATGAACACAGATATCTGTCTTGGTAACCTGTGTTGCCTGCTCCAGGAACCAGGTCTTACTCCTCCCCGAGTTCTACAACACACCTGCTCATCAGTGCAAATGTATTCTAGGAATTGGAGGATTCCCTTCCATGGAAGAAAGTGTACGCATTTGATGTTGGTAGGATTTTCAGAAAGAAATAATTGTGCAATATCAAAGGCAAACCTAACTGTGACCATCGACCTCTGTGCAACACCTGACTTTCAGTTCATTCACAGCCAGGCTGCTTGTGGCCCAATCACATTAAAAGAAAGGAAGAAATGCAGGGGGAAATGCTGGGGTGGGCTCTCATCAGAGCTGGGAAGACAGGCTCTTGCTCCAGGCATGTTTATAAATTTAAAAATATTTCAGATGCTTTTGTGATGCTGCTTAGTCTGGTTCAGTGATCAGGGGGAATGCGTAGGGTGGGGGATGGGGTTTCATCTTGGCAAACTGCTGGGTTTGAACAGGATGGCTTCACTCTGCCACTATGGGAGTGCTGCTGTGCTGGGGCTGCTTGTCCACAGCGCTGGGTGGACACACTCATTTCAGACACTAAATGAAAACAGGATAAAGACAAAGCTTTTATTTGGCATGGTCTGCGACATTCTCCTAACATGCTAAATTCACCCATACCTGAGTGTCCACTGTTGATACTATCCTAAAATGCAGGTGATTTTTGTTCTACTTTACTAATGTAAGGCACAATGAAAAAAATATTACTGAAAAGACACATTGCCGTGACTTGTCCTCAAAATACCCCTCCGCACTTTGAACACGCTTATCTCTCCATGCTTGGCCCTTTCTTAAGCAATTTTGGGTGTCCTCTTTTGTAACTGTCTTTTAATTGTGCCATTGTGGTTGCATTCATGTCTTGAATTGATTCATGGCTTTAACCTTTCATCACCATTTTGAGTTGGGGGGAAGAGCCAAAGTCACACAGTGTCAGATCCGGTGAATAAGGTGGGTGAGGATGCAAGTACTATTTTTATGAGCCTGCCTTTCCAGTGGATGGCACTTGGCAGCAGCATTCACTGTATTTTTGACCCATGTTGTAAAGACACTCAAAAAACAGGACTTTCAGAACTGCTTCAGAAAGCGGCAAGAACTGTGGGGTAAAGGTGATGGGGGTGAGGGTTATTTTGAAGTGGTTCATGGCTATGGGTCTTTTCCAGAAAGATTTAAACATTCATATGTTGATCTTATTTCATTCATAGCCAGTGATGAAAGGATAAAGGTTTGAGTGAGCAAGGAGAATGCTCAAGGTCACCAGGCTTGAAGCAGCACAGCTGAAGTTTGAACTTGCATTCGATGCAGCTTAATTCACCACTTTTTTTGGTATTATTCTTCAGAGACCCTGAAAGCTACCTACTTTCTTTCCATGTGTGAAAGAAACTATTTTACTATTAAATAAACAATATTTTTGCCATTACATGCACTTCGTGCTCAGTATTATTCACTCCTTTTTTTTTTTTTTTTTTTGTGGCACCAGGGATTGAACTCACAAACTCATGTCTGCCAGACAGGCGCTTAAGCCACTGAGCCAAACTCCCAGCCCTTGCTCAGTATTATGTAGTACAGTATTCCTAAAAATGCAGCCCATGAGACAACAGTGTCACAACCCCAGGGAGGAGTTCGTTGAAAATGCTGACTCTGGCCGGGCATGGTGGTGCATGCCTGTAATACAGCACTTGGGAGGCTGAGGCAGGAGGATCACCACAAGTTTGAGGCCAGCCTGGGCTACATAATGAGTTCAAGTCCAGCCTGAATTACATGGTGAGACTCTGTCTCAAAAACACAAAAGAACAGGCGGAGACGGGGGAGGAGGGGAAGGAAGCTGATTCAGACCTTTTGAAATGGATCTTGGGTTGAGACCAGAGCTTTTAAATCATGCCCCATAGTTGGTGTAAATTCTTGCTGAAGTCTGAGCACCTCAGCTGTTGGGGAGTATATGGGACTTGCAATCAGGGGCTTGTCTTGTTTCAGTTCTGGGACTTGCTAGCTGCTTAATCTTGGGCAAATAAAAGCCTTAGTTGTGAAATAAATGGGGAGTTTCTACATCACATGGTTCCTGCTTGGATAATAAGACAAAATGAGCCAGGTATAATGGCACATGCCTGTAACCTCAGGGGAGGCTGAGGATTACAAGTTTGAGTTCAGCTTGGGCAACTTAGTGGCTTAATAAGACATTGTCTCAAGACGGGTGGGGTGGTTGGAGATGTGGCAGAGGCCCTGGGTTCAATCACCAGTACCTCTGAGAGAGAAAGGGAGTCAGAGACAGAGAATGAATGAGGTTATGAGACTGCTCTCCTGAGAAACAGGGCATCTTGGAGTTTTAAATATACAGGAGGGAGAAATTCATGTCAGGACATCATGCAGCTTGAATGGCGCCTATTTCTTATCTGGCAGCAGGAAGTTTAGATGGGACTTTACATGGTCACATGGTACATGGGCTTGAGAAAAACCCTAGAGGGTTTTGTGCTTAAAGGAAAAGATTGATCCAAAAACATGAAATCCAGAAAGAATGGCCACAGCAAAAACGACAGGCTCCAGACTGGGATTCTTGGCCCCAGCACTGTGGCTGTTTAGAGCCTGGGGCTTCTCTGCTGTGATGGTCCTTATGCTGATCCAGGGAGAATGTTGGCCAGTGTCCCTCACCTCTGTCTTTCAGATGCCTCTAGGTCCCGGCCCCTGGTCATGACAAACAGATATGGCACCCAAAGCACTGCCAGTGTCTCCTAGGAGAAATGTTGGCCCCCACTGAGAGCGGTTATGACTGAAGAATTGGTTCACATCCTGACTCTGCCACTTACCTAACAGCTCTGTGAACTTTGACAACATATGAAATCCCCACAACGCCCCCATTCTCTTAGTTATAAAATGTGGAGTCCCTACCCTATCCAGCAGTTATAAGGATTATGTGAAAAAATGCACATTGGAAGTGTAGCAAAAACCTTGGCTCTCTTGTATGTGTGCACAAACGTGTGTGCGTGTGGTTTAATAAATCTTAGAGAATTGTCAGACTTTAGAAAATCAAAAAATACATTTCTACTTTTCTTCCTTTTTACACAACTGGTTTTCAGAGTCTGACTGCTCTTAACTGTAGGTCAGAAGTCATGAACTGAGGGCATTATTATTGGAATGAGGCCCCAGCAATTCTCTAAGCTGAGAATAGTATCAGAGATACTATTTGACCCTAGAACCACATAACTGTTGATCCCTGATGTACTGTAGTATGTAACTACAGAGACTTAAATGGATTAAATTAAACCAGATTGAAAGAAAACCCAAATACCCTGGGACTGGACACTGGCTCTTTCAAGTTGCTTGCAAAATCTCGCTGTCCACCTTTGGCACCTCACCTGCATAGCAGGCTGCTGTTCTGGACCCAGCTTGCTTATTTTTCTCCAGGCTGCAAGTAGGGTCATTCATCTCTTGTGAACGTGAGCTCTCTGGCTGCAGCCACAGACAGTTGAGACTGAGCGGGTGTTTGGGTTAGCTCTCCCCTGGCCCGGCTGCTCGAACATAGAATCTGTAGACGGCCAATCTTTCAAGAGAATGGGAGGTTTAAACATTTGGGACAAATTAAGTAGTGTGACAAAAGCAAAACAGTCCCCCTTTAAGATGGAGTGATCCTTAAGTGCTGTACTGTTTCCAGCCCAGACGGGACTTTCTCCTCCCCGCCTGCTCCGATGGGACATTGGAACCCGGGGTGTGAGCAAAAGCATCAGTTGCCTGGGCTCTCCTTCAGCCGGCTCTGGGCAGCTGAGTGATTGGTCCATGATAACCATCTTAACTGGGCCTGAACTTGGCCTGAACCTAGAGATTTCCACCTTCCCTGCCATTATTTCGGGTGTCTCCATCGCCCCACCTCCCATCATGTGAATACTTTCTCTTCTACTGTTTCTCCTTCAACAATAACCATAATATACAGCTTGATACTTTTCTGGCGTGGGCCCAGTTTTCATGAATACTAATCAGTCATTCAAATGCTTACTTCCAGAATCCCTGCTATATATTATCAGGGAGTATTGCGTGCTGCCTGCAGTCGGAATGAACATCTCAAGGAATCAAATTGATGGATGGCTACTTCCCTCAAACTTTAGTAGCTTCCCATGGTGATGTGATCATCAGATAGTCCCTTTCACTCTTTTAAAGATTTCCAAAGCCATGATGCTCACTGCCTTACAAAATGATGTCTTGCTTGTGGGTTGGTGTCAACTATGGTAGCCTGCTTGTGTCCTGCCAAACACTTGCTGGCACAGGGACTATTTAATTTATGTGTTCATTCATTGACTATCTAGTCCCTCCTCACCCCGATAGATGTAAGCAGCATGAGGACAGAGAACTTCTTGGTGTATGTTTGGACTCCCTTGATGTTCTCGTGGAGTACAACTTGAATCAAAATAGGAATAAGTGAATTAGATCATTCTCAACCTGAGCCAGTCTACTCTGGTGGGAATAGTGGGTGTCTATGTTGATATTTTACTGCCAGAACTTAGCCTGGGGTCTAAGGCAGAGTGAACATCAAGATGTGGAATCTGGGAAACAGACAGATCTGTATTAAAATCCCACCTAGTCCATTTGCAGGGGCCTTGGGTAATTGATACTTGTGACGTGCAATTGCTTCAGTCCGCAAAATAAATTTAACTATTAAATGGTGTCAAACACACGCGCTGTTGAGGAGATTAAGAGATTTTTCTAAAGTACTTAAGGTGCCTGGAACACGACAAGTGTTCAGCAAGTATGATTTTTAGTCACTTTGAGAGGCCTGGCTGATTCTTTCCTGCAAGATCAGCAAAGATAAGGATGACCCAACTCTCCCCTAAATCAAACTCTGTCTTCTCAGAGGTGAGCAGACAAAAGCGATTTCTTTATTGGTTCTGGAATGACATTTCAGTGTACGATGTGTCTTCAGAAGTGTACCCAGAGAGGAGGTAGCAGCAATTTAGTGAGACCTCTGTACTTTGGCCAGTGGCCCTACTTATTCTAGAATATAGTTGATCTTAAAAGTGCATTTATTTTTTTCCTCTTCAACTTGTGACAGCATGACTTTTAAAACTGTTTATTCCCCTAAATGTGCCTGGCTCCTTGACACTATATAATATGCAAATGCCTCTTTCTTTCTCTTTTCTTCTTTTTTTCTTCTTCTCTTTCTCTTGTCTTTCTCTTCTCTTCTTGTCTCGTCTCGTCTCGTCTCGTCTCGTCTCTTCTCTTCTCTCTCCTGCCCTTCCTCCTTCCCTCCTCTCTTCAGGATTTTTCTGTCACTGTCCTAAATTAGGAACAAATCATAATCAGTTTAAATCTCCCAATTTAATAAACACCAGATCTACCAAATGTCAGAGAGTCTAGTATTTTGAACATCTTTAACTTGTGGCTCATATTTGATACTAAGGAAAAAAGTGGTCAATGCTGTGAAATAAGAGGGGAGTGTTGTGGGAGGAGATGTGTTACTCACCAGGCCGAGAATGTGAGGGCAAGATTTTGGGGCTGATTTCTACCAAGCAGCTGGACCATGGATGAGCCTTCTGGTTTCTGAGGGCGCCCCCGGGGATCTTAAGCTCTGATGAGGACAACTTAGCCTTTGCTTGATGGTGAGTGGTTAGCTGTTGAGCAATAAGGATTTTCTCCACTGAGATTTTTCCAGAGTAAGAAGATGTCAGCTTTGAGAGCCAAGCACATCTCAACTTTATCTTCCTTTGGACAATTTTAATCAAAAACCTACATAGCAATTTTAACTATTTTTGGACTACATTGAAAGTGTGCTTTTTTTCTTCTTGTTGGTGTTGTTCACAGGAAGATCTTTTAAAGTGTTGGGATGGGGTGGGCTGGATAAAAAAGCCAAGACTGGAGCCTAGGCCTGGCTCTTCCATTAACTTATTATAAGTCATTAAAGAAGTTACTTCTAGCATGTGGGTCCTTGTCTCCTCATCTACAATCTGAGGAAGACCTCAGGTTACTCGTTTCACCAATATGGTCTGAGAAGCACTGGGCAGCTTCTCTATATTGGGCCTTCCTATCTTATAGCTGTGTTCCAATCAGAATGATTTCGCAGTTTTTGGCTAATTAACAGCTCCCTAGAGTTACCTGGGACCTGTGAGTATGTGACCTTCCATGGCAAAGGAGACTTTGCAGATGGAGTAAGTGAAAGACTTTGAGGTGGGAGCTTAGCCGGGATTACCAGGTACATTTAGCAGAACCATAGATCTTTTACTAAAAAGGAGGCAGGAGAGTCAGAGTGGGAGAAAGAGATGTGAGAGAAGAAGCAGCGTGAGAGAGAGAGGAATATGGAGATATTGTGACATTGGCCTTGAAGGTGGAAGAAAGATCCACAAGCCAAGGAATTCAAGCGGCCTAGAAGTTTGACAAAATGAGGAGGCAGAAACTCTACCTCTATGTCAGAGCCACTGGAATGAGTGCCGCCCTGCCACCACCTTAATTTTAGAACTTCTGACTCCATGCCATGTGTTGGTATTGTCTTCAGCTCCAATATGTGTGGCAATTTCTTACAGCAGCAATAGGAGACAGATATACCCACCTATATTTTAACTGATCCATTGCGATTTTACGTAAGACTTCACCTGAGGGAGGATTTCAGTAGTTAAAAATGTTGAGAACCACAGGTCGCTGAGGCTAATTTCAGTTGGAAAAGACTATAACTGACTCCTTAATATCAAAAGACAGAGGTGGGACCAGCAGCTCACCACTGTGGTGTATGCCATTGGGCAGGACCTGAAGCTCAGTGCAGAGAAGTCCAAAGCAGCAGTGAGAATACGAGCCAGCAGTTGGTGAGTGAGGTGAACCAGTGCTGTGCCTTGGCACACAGACACATGGAATGGAAGTGGGCAAGTAAGGCTGCCATTTTATTTCAAAGGGCTCTGGACAAACTCCAGCAGCAGAACAATCCCAGGTTGCTCCACTGCCAACATCCCAGAGTGGAATGAGGGAAAAGATCCAGTCACAGCAGAGTGCCAGCAGGTAGGAGTAGATTAGGGGGAATTCTGCTGCGAGATAGGAGCTAGGACCAGCCAGATTCTTCTCCAGTGGCCATCAGAAGCCAATCTTGACCCTAAATAAAAAGGACTGGAAGCATAACTCTGGTCTGAGATGAGCAGAGCAGCCTTGGCCCAGTAGGATAAGTTGGCAAGCAGCCCTGGCCTGCATCGGGTACTCCTCCCACCCAACAACAGGCACGTAAGAGGAGTCAGAGGTGTGAAACAGAGGAAGCTATGCAAGATCCTGAAGGAGCCAACTGTACGCAAGTCTAGGAGCAACCCCGGGCTTTCCCTGCTTGAGGGGGGCTCAGAAACTGGGAGTGCCATAGAGACAATCACAGTAAAAGAAAAGGACATCCAGAACTTTGTCTGCTTAAGACCAGTACCAGCTTCCACATCCAGAGGTGAAGATCAGCCCTATACCCAGCACAAATCATTTTGCAAACTTGGGGGGATTACACAGCACATTCCTGGGGTCTGACTTGAACACTACCACAGAACAGTGGATACTAGAGGAATTTTATTATTTTTCTTTTCCTTGTTTGTTTGATTGGTTTTCCTTTTTCTGTCTAGTGTTTTTTTTTTTTTTTCCTTTTTTCACTATTTGGGCTTCTTACCTTTCTTTTTGTTTTCTTCTATTCATCTTCTTTCTCTTTTTCCTCAATTATCTCTCTTGATTTTATGATATTTTTATGTGAGTGGACATTGTCTCTTTTCTTCCTGGTTCACTTCAATATTCTTTTGCTTCCTTTTTCATTCTTTCTCTCTTGTGTTCCCCAGTTTCCCAAAACTTGAGTGATCATCCTTTGCCCTCCTATCTTGCTGCTACCATACTTGTCCTCATTCATCTATTTTGTCCCCTATCCCTCTTAAATCCCACCCCCCCCCAGTAAATTCACTCTACTAAGGGGAAAATCATTGCACACAAGTTCCTGGTATATGTTAGATTTTGTTATATTGCTGTAAAACTTATTCCTATGGTTAAAGGTATCAGGTTAATAGTTATCACAGTTTGTCAGTAGCTAGGACATGCTTGATGCTATCATTGTTTGTAACTGTACTACTTTAGATGGGATGTGATACCTACTATAGTCAGTTTTTCTGTCTTGTAGGACAACATTGTGATTTTCTGGGGCCATAACCATCACCATAGTCTAGTACCAAATAGATAGCAACTTCTCACCCTTAATAGAGTGAGAAGGTTAGGGTTCTGTAGATCTTGCCCCTATGCTTAAAGGCACCAAATCAAGAGTAACTCAGTTTGTCAGTTTCTAGGTTGTGCTTGATGCTATTGTTATTTGTAATTGTACTACTGCAGCCAGGATGTTATACCTGTTGTAGTCAGTTGTTCTCCCTTATGTAACACCACCATGACTGTCTGGTGTCATAACTGTCATCCTAGTCCAGTACCAAAGGACTGGGTACTGAGCCAAATAGTAACTTCTAATCCTTAATAAATTGAGAAGGTAGGATCTTGGGACAGACAAAAAAACCAAGAACCTCCCAAACATAGAAGATGCCTCTGAAAAACAGACATTTCCTAGGGAGTTCTTGATACTAGTGATGAAGTTATCTAGTACACGAAATGCACAGTCAGCAACACAGGGAAAAAAATAGAAAATGATGACACAGAAGCAAAACCCAACCCCAGACCTCCAATCCACCAAGGACAGGTCAAAGGGACAATGAGGTACAGGCAAATGGAGGCCACCCATCTGAAATTTCTGAAATGACAGCAACAGAAATTAAAAAACAGGTGCATGAGACTATAGAGAAAATCAGATCAGAAATAATCTACCAGGTTGAAAATAAGAGATTATGACCATAATGAAAGACTTACTCAGAAAGTCTAGCATAGACATAGATTAAAAAAAATTAGCGGATCATAGGAAAATAATGGAAACCATGAATGCTCAACTTAGGACAAAAATGGAATCCATGAAACAAATTCAAAGAGATATGCAGGAAATTAAAATTTCCATTGAAAGTTTACAAAACCGCATAGACAAAAGTGAAGACAGAATTTCAGACCTAGAAGACAGGATTGAGGCTAGTGATCCCAAAAACAAAGGTCTCTTAAAAATAACAAGGGACCATGAAGAAACAATCCAACAGTTGCAAAATGATGCACAGAAGAATAAAATAAGATTGATTGGAGTTGATGAAAAAAAGCAGGAGACAGCACAAATGACATAGAAACTGTTCACAGAGGTAATGGCAGAGAACTTCCCAAGTATGGAAAAACAGTTTGACATACAGATAATGGAGGCATATAGAATTCCAATTATCCATGACCCAAATAAATCTATACCAAGGCATATAATAATCAAGATTCTAGAAATTCAGCATGAGAACAGAATATTAAAAACTGATAGAGAAAAGAAACAAGTCAGTTATAAAGGAAATTCCATCAGAATCAGAGAAGATTTCTTAGCACAAAACCTTCAATCAAGGAGTGCTTGGACTGAAGTATTCCAAATCCTGAAAGAAAATAAGTTCCAACCCAGATTGATGTACCTTGCAAAACTGTCTTTCAAAGTCAGTGAAGAAATAAGATACTTCCATGACAAGGAACAACTGAAGAAATTCATGACCACCAAATTGGCTCTATGGTATGTTATGAAAGCTATTCTAGAGAGAGATAATAATGTGCACAAATCCAAGAGCACCAATAGAAAGAAACCACTAGACAAAGCAAGCAACTAAATGCAGGGGAAAGACAAGGATCACACAGCAGAAAATAATACAAGGACAGGCCAATACATATCAATTATAACTATTAGTGTATATTGTCTCAATTCACCAGTCAAAAGAAGTAGACTGGCAGAATGGATGAAGAAACAAGAACCAACAATATGCTGCATACAAGAAACACATTTAACTAGAAAAGAAATTCATAGACTGAATGTCAAAGGATGGAAAACACTATTCCATGTGACAGGAACTCAGATAAAAGTAGGGGTAGTTTTCTATTTTCAGATAATGTGAACTTCAAACCAAGACAGATCAAAAGAGATAAAGAAGGTCAGTATATTCTCTTAAGGGAAAACTCTGAAAAGAACAGATAATGATGATAAATATGCATGCAACAAATACCAGTGCACCCTACTGTTGTGTCCTGTGCAGCTCTTGAAATTTCAGAGGGAGGACAGTAGGGGTGAAGAAAGACAGGAATCAATATACGAAAACTGAGGTCAGGTGGAGTCTTCTCTCCTGACGGGAAAAAGAAAACTGCCCAGCACCTGCAGCACGTTTATTTATACAATCAGTATTTGAATAAGTTCATGGAGAGTTTAAGGAAAACTGTCTGTATTATCTCAAGCGAAGGTCAAGTCACTACGTGTATTAGCTCCCTGAGCTCTGCACACTTTTCATGGGGCCCTGCCAAACTCATGAGAGGCAGCAGTGCTGCCCTAGATACCTAAGGCACAGACAGCTTCATTCCCAACCCCCAACTATATAAAACAAATATTAATGGATATGAAAAATCCAATAAACACTAAAACAGTTGTAATGGGAAACCTTAACACCCCACTGTCACAAATAGGTCAACCAGACATAAAATCAACAAAGAAATATCAAAATGAACCGAACATGTGAATAATGGACTTAGTAGATGTCTGTAGAGTGTTCCACCCCACCACATCAGAATATACATTCTGCTTAGCTGCACATGGGATGTTCTCCAAAACAGACCACATACTAGTCCATAGAACATATTTAAGGAAATACAAACAAACTGAAATTATACCATGCTATTATCTGACCATAGTGCAGTGAACTTGTAAATCAACAGCAAAAGAAACCACAAAAATTCCATAAATACATGGAAATTAAATCACACCCTACTGAAAAACAAATGGGTCACAGATGAAATTAAAGAAGAAATTAGAGTATCTACCACTAAATGATAATGCCAATAAAACATACTGAAACTTATGGGTTGCGATGAAAGCAGTCCTAAGAGAAAAATTTATAGCAGTGAATTCCTATATTAAGAAGACAGAATGAACTCATATAAACAGCCTAATGTTGAACCTCAAACTTCTAGGAAAAAAAAAGAACAAGTCAGGTCCAAAGCTCATATGAGGGAAGAAATTATAATGATCAGAGAACAAATTAATGCAATTGAGACTAAGAAAATAATATATAGAATTAATTAATCAAAGAGTTGGTTCTTTGAAAGATTAAATAAAATTGATAATCTCTTAGCCAATTTTATCAGAAAAGGAAAGACAAGACTCAGATGTATGCAATTAAGAATGAAAGGGGTGAAACAGATTCTGCAGAAATCTAGAAGATCAACAATACCAACTTTGAGAAACTTTACTCTAATAAAATGGAAAACACAGATGAAATGGACAGATTTCTAGATACATATGAACTACCAAAACTGAATAAAGAAGATATAAAAATTCTAAATAACCCAATATCAGTCAATAAAATTGAAAATGTAATTAAAAACCTAACAACAAAGAAAAACCCAGGTTCTGATCAAAACACAGCAGAGTTCTGTATGAAATTTAGAGAAGACCTAATGCCATTAGTCCTCAAATTCTTTATTAAAATTGAAAGGGGAGTAATACTCTCAAAACATTCCTGGAAGCAAGTATTACCCTGATACTAAAATCAGAGAAGCAGTCAACCAAAAAGGGGAAAACTATAGGTCAATCTCGCTAATGAGCATAGATGCAAAAATCCTCAATAAGATAATGGCAAACAATGTAGCAAATCATCAAGAAGATTATACACTATGACCGAGTAAGATTCATCCCAGGAATGCAGGGATGGTTCAACATATGCAAATCGGTAAATGTAATACACCATATCAACAGATTCAGGGACAAAAATCAGATGATCATCTCAATAGATGCAGAAAAAGCATTTGACAAAGTCCAACATCCAGTCATGATAAAACCCTAAAGAAAATTGGAATAGATGCTCTTTATCTTGTTCTGATAAAAGCCATCTATGACAACCAACAGACAACATCATACTAAGTGGTCAAAAATATAAAGCTTTCACCCTAAAATCAGAAACAAGACAAGATGTCTACTATCATTACTTCTATTCAATATACTTCTGTAAACATTGGCTACAGCGATTAGAACTGAAAAAGAAGTAAATGGAATAAAGATATGAAAGGAGAATTTAAGTTATCATTTGCCGATGACAAGATACTCTATATAAAAGATCCCAAAAACGCCACCAAAAGGCTTCTATTTTAATAACCAGATTCAGTCACACAGCTGGATACAAAATCAATCCTCAAACATTAATAGCATTCCTGTACACAAATAACAAACTCACTGAGAAAAAAATTAGGGAAACCACACCCTTCATAATAGCATAAAAATGACATACTTAGGAATCAATCTAACAAAGGAATTAAAAGATTTCTACATTGAAAACTACAGTACTCTGAAAAAGGAGATCAAAGAGGATATAAAAAAAAATGGAAAGATATCCCTTGTTCTTGGGTAGAAAGAACCAACATAGTGAAAATGGCCATACTCCCAAAATTGCTATACAGATTTAATGCAATCCCAATCAAAATACCATTAACATACCTCACAGAACTAGAGAAAACATTGCTACAATTCATTTGGAACAAAAAGAGACCTAGAATAGCAGAAGCAGTTCTGGGAAACAAAGGCAAGTCAGGGGCCATCACAATCCCTGACTTGAAAATATATTACAGAGTTACTGTAATTAAAAACAGCACTGTACTGGCAAAACCAACCAACCAACCAACCAACCAACCAACCAACAAACAAACAAAAAATCCCAAGAAACAGACCTGAGGGTCAGTGGAACAGATTAGAATATGAGGAAACCACTCCAAACACACTCAGCCACCTGATTTTTGACAAACAGGTCAACCTTGTTCACTGGAAGAAGGATAGCATCTTCAATAAATGGTGCTGGAAAACTGGCTTTCCACATGCCAAAGACTAAAAGTAGATCCATGTCTATCATCATGTACTAAACTAAAATCAAAATGGTCAAAGATCTAAACATTAAAACAGAAACACTAAATCTGTTGAAAGATAGAATAGGTAGAACTCTGGAAGACATAGGTGTAGACAAAGACTTCGTGAACAAATCCCCAATTACACAGGAACTATCACAAAGAATTAACAACTGAGATTTCATCTTATTAAAAAGCTTTTGTGCAGCAAAAGAAGTCACTAACAAAATGAAAAGACAACCCACAGAATAGGAAAAAAATTTTGCCAGCTCTTCTTCTAACAAATTAATATCTAGAACACATGAAGAAGAGAAATAAATCAGACTCTTCAAATTCAAAGACCTAGTTCAAAATGGGCATCAGAGATGAATAGAAGAAGTACAAATGACAAACTCAGAAGAAGTACAAATGGCAAATAAATATATGAAAAATGTTCAACATCACTGGTAATTGGAGAAACTCAAATTAAGACAATGCTGAGATTTCATGTCACCCTGGAAAGAATGGCTATTATCAAGAAAACAGCTAATACAAATGCTGGACAGGGTGTGGGGAAAAAGGAACACTTCACTGTTGGTGAGAGTGTAGCCTGGCACAACCACTGTGGAAATCAGTGTGGAGATTCCTCAAAAAACTAGGATTAGAGGTTCAGTTTGACCCAGATAGTCCCCTTCTGAGTATCTTCCCTGAAGAGTTAAAAGCGTCATACCGTAGTGATACATGCACACCCATGTTTATAACAGCATAGTTTGTAATAGCTAACTGTTGGAAGCAACCCAAATGCCCATCAACCAGTGAATGGATAAAAAAGATGTGTTTTCTTTTTATAAAATGGAGTATTACTCAGCCATGAAGATAAAATTGAAACATTTATAGCTAAATGGGTGGACCTTGAGACCACAATCTTAAGTGAAATAAATTGGACACACATGTAAATATTACATTATCTTTCTGGTGTGAGAAATTGAAAGTGTAAATAAGAAACAAAATACACAATAGATACCGTGAAATGGGAAACAGCTGTTCAAAAGGAAAAGGGAAATAGGGAGGGAGAGGTGGGAAGGAAGGAAGGGAAAGAAAAAAAATGAGAAAGAAGGATAAAATGAAAACAGAGTTTTGTGAACCAGGATGGGAAGCACTTTTGAAAGGAGGGGACAGGAATCGGGGGGAAAAAGAGGAATAAAGGTATATCATGTACAGTTACAAATTCTCTATAATAAATGTGATCATTATACTTAAATTGCAGCAATAAAGTTAAATAAAATTTTAAAAATATCAAAAGGCAATCCTAAAACAAAGCGTATGATGCTCACAGACCACAGCAGGACTCACATAGCATTCATCACCCATTTTGCCATAGGCTACTACATAACATCAGGCAGGGTCTCCAGGGGACCGCAGGGTCGGAAAGGCAGGGCTGCCTCTGTTCTGTCTGCTACAGTGTTCCCTGTGTTTGCCCTGTTGCACATGCTCAGAAACTTAGTTTTGGAATAAGTAGATGAATAAAATCCCAGTGTCTCTAGCAGAAATGCAAAATGCTATGGTGGTCACACTGCAAGATAGGTTGGCAATTTGTTTTTTTTATAATTATTTTATTTTTATTTGTTATTTTCAGCTGCTTCTTATTAAATTTAAAATAATCTTACCATAGGTCCTAGTTATCCTATTTCTTGGTATTTATCTAATGGAATGGAAAACTTATGTCCACACAAAAACATGCACAAGGATATTTATAGGAACTTTATTCATAATTGCCAAAACTTGGCCGCAACAAAGATGTCTTTTAGTAGGCAAACGAATAAATAAACTGTGGTACACGTAGACAATGAACTATTATTGAGCACGAAAAAAAAATCCTCTATCAAACTATGAAAACATAAGGAAGAACCTTAAATGCATACAACTAGGTGAAATAAGCCAATCTGGAAAGAGTCCCTGCTGTGTGACTCCAACTATATGACATTCTGGAAAAGACAGATTGCAGAGACAGTGAAAAGATTAGTAATTTATCAGGAGCTGAGGGAAGGAAGGATGACCATGTGGAGCACCGAAGAGTTTTAGGGCAGTAAAACTATTAATAGATAGTGAATGTTTCCTTTTTAAAAATTACAATAAAAGATGCACTGCCATGATTAGCTTTTTTGCATAAGCAGGGGAAAAAAAATCTATGCTCAATGTGCTAATTAACGTTAACAGAAATTGAAGGCTATAAGATAATGGTAAGTGAGTAACCAAATTAGAAATTGGCATTATTGACTTCAATTATGTTGATCATTAACTTATAAACTTCAACCCAGGTACCCTTAGTGCTTACGTATGCTAGAACTGCACCAACGTGAACACTTTCAAAAGGAGCTGGTGAATGCTGGCCATATGAAATTCATCGATGAACAGCAGATTCTACACTGGCAGTATCATTCCCAGAAGCGGATGTGTCTTCAGCAAGCCCTGGCAGAACAGCAACAGCAAAATAACACATCAGGAAAAGGAACAGCTGGAAACAGTGCAGGGTCTTAAGACATGTGTATAATGTGTTTCATTGTACAGCGAAGACAAAGTAAGATTCCTCTTCCTGCCTACCTTTATTGTGGTAGCACCCAGAACAGTTAATGGGCTTTTTAACCTAACTTTTTTTTATTGTTAGTAGGTTATTTATTAAACTAGAGCTGTTCTACTTTGAAAAAAATACACTGCCTTTAATTTTCCTTAAAATAATCCCCCTCGGTTGAACACACTCATCCCATGATTCTTGATACTTTCTGAAGCAGTTCTGGAAGTCCTCTTTCACGAATGTCTTTATAAGGTCTGATAAAAAATTCAGTGAATGCTGTTACCACAAACCATCCAATGAAAGGCGGGCTTGTGTAAAATTACAATGTGTCCTCAGCCACCTTATTCATTAGATATGGAACAGTGCGACTTCTGGGACTTCTCCGAAGTCAAGATGACCATGAATGGTAAACGTTGTGAATTGATTCAGGACATTGAGGCAGCTCATGAAAAAGGACTTTCAGAATTGCTCTGAGGCAGTGGCAAGAATGAAGTGACACACATATTCAAAGCGAAGTGGAGTATTTTGAGGGAGGTGATGGCAAAGTGTCTTTTACTGTAATAATTTTTTTAAAGTAAACATTCACTGTAGTTTTTGATCATACCATATCCCTGTTCCTACACATTTGTCGGAACCCACAAAATGTCCAGCGCTAAGTCTGAGATGTGATGTGAGCTATGGCCTTTGAGTGATGATGATATGAGGGTAGGTGCATTAGTTATAGCAGATGCGTCACCTTAGAGTTGTTGCTAGTGGGGAATGTGTGTGCGTGTCTGTGTGTGTGTGTGTGTGTGTGTGTGTGTGCACAGAGCGTATGTGGGAAATTTCTACTTTCTGCTCGAGTTTGCTTTTAACCTAGAAATGCTCTAAAAATAACATCTATAAAAATCTTCAAAGACCACAAAAGGCCACTAGCCTACCAGTAATTTTCTAAGCAGACTATACTCTTTGTGCTTATGCTTTGCAAGCATTGTTTGTCTACTGGGAATTTCCCTTCACTGTTCTCTGAATGGCTCTTCCTTACTGTGCAAGGCCCCTCTGTGGACATTGATGACTTTCCCTCTCCACTCTCAGTCAGGCCATCCGTGCCATGTTGTCCCTAACACCTCCTGAGACAACCTCTACCTTGGTACTGGTTCATGCTCGATGTCACTGTTGTACTTATTCATGTGACCTATGGGACCATGAGTTCTTGAGGGGTCAGAATGTTTCTTTTCTTTAACCTGTATTCCTAAAATCCAGCGTGGTTCCTCACATGTGGCAGAACTCCACAGATATCTACTGGCTGAATGATTGAGGTTAAAAGACTTGAATGTACTTTGCAGTATCTGCCCAGCTTTGCCCAAACTTCTCTCCCTTTCCTTTTTCAAGCTCCCAGATCTCTTCCACAACTACTTCTCTCATATTTCTTTATTTAGTTCAATTGTATCCATATCAGATTGTCTTGTTTTCCAGACCTCAGGTGAAAACGCTGATTTTTGTTCTAAACCAAGACATTCCCCTACCTCGAGAATCTTGGAAACATTAAGAGTGGCTACTTAAAAGAGTGCTGCTGATAATAAACTAGATATTTACAGTTTTCTTGACTGGCACTGGAATTCTTCATTTTCATTCTCATCTTCATGAATGGTATTTATAATTGGAAGAATTGAATCCATCTAGACTGATGTGACACAAATATACACCCATGCAATTAGGTCATATGTGTACCCTCTTTGGGATGAGTAATCTGAAGTTGAGTGTGAGACTACATCATGTCAAAATGCAAGGACTGTGGAGACTCTGACAAAGAGGGGATGCCACCTACTAAAGTCATTGGAAAACAGGAGATAGCTCTCTGAAAGGGCAGGCTGGCATTTCTTCATGGGGACTCTTGTTTCATTTGCTTACAGGTAACATCTCACCAAAAGTACACATCCTATCTTCTTTAGTCTTCCCCTTAGCATATATATACTGTACTCCCAAGGTATAGCAGGAAATAATGACCCATTGTAAAGCTTGGTGCGACACTTAGCTCATTTGTTCCCTACCACAAGATCAATTTTAATGGCAGAAGGTGAGAAAAGGTCCTTGAGAGAAAAATGTCCTTGAGGGGAAAAGGTCTATAAGGGATCAGGAGGATCAGAGGGGAATTTGAGGAAGCAAACATTCAGGTACCTCAATTTCCACTAAAATATTTAATTCTAAAGTTCCAGAATGCTATTGAGAAGGCGAAAGCTCATGTTCCTGTTGTTCAGAGGTGTTGCAGAACCCGAAAGGTGAAATGCAATAAGGAAATGCAGCTCAGTGCTCGGGGTGGTCCTTCTCAGACAGGATGTGATTTGCCTACTGCTGATTGTGTGGAGTTTTGGCAGGAATCGGGATGAGAAGTTGGAGCTCCCCTCTCCACCAACAGGTGGAGATATGAGCACAGTACGTCCAATCTATTCCCTGCCAACATGGGATAAATCTCAGTTGTATGGGATGTGACCCCAGACAGACAATGGATCCGGTAGGAGTCAGTTAGACAAAAGTGAATTCTAGGTTCCTGTGAGGAGGGTGGTGGGGGCCCATTGCTGGCAGTGTGCAGGTAGACATGGAGGAAATGACTTACTGAAAGTGAAAATCTGTGTACATACAGTTGACAGCACTTTTCATTATATGTTCTCAAGAGACAGGCTCTAGAGGTGGTCCAGGAAGAGTCTAGAACTCAAAGTCATTCCTAGTAGCTCTCTTCTCTGTGTCATGGCAAAGGCTTAATAAATAGGAAATTAGCCATGGTTTTAGGCTGGCAAAAATAAACTCTTACCCTGGTTTTTCCAGTCACCATCTCAGGATCTTTGGGGAAAACCAAGACCCAAGAAGATTAAACAATCAGTTAAATAAAATCACTTCTAAACATCTGCATCGTATACAGTGGTTCCTCAAACAGTATCAGTGTTTTTGTATGTACAGTTCAGAGCACCAGCTACCTACATTGAACATTTCTATGACCCTGACTCCTTAACCAAGCATACCTAGGTCATAAGTAGGACTTCACTTCCTTTGATGGTGCTGCGTGAGCTACAGGAATCAAGGTGGGAATGATTAAACTTTTGTCTCAATCCAGGTCACTGCACTCAACCAAGTAGCTTTCTATTGCCTGTTTCTCTTCATTCATGTGACCGTACTGAGGTAGTGTTGTTCCTCCTGAAATATTTTAGCATTATCTTAATGTCTTCCTGTGTATTACTCAATGCTATTACTCTTAAATGTCAAGAAATCAGAAGGAGTCTCAGGGGACTGTTCTGTTCTGATGAGATTTATTTATTTCTTTACCAGGATAGAAAAACACTTAAATATTTCAAACCTATTTTCAACAGGACAAGGGCCCAAAAAAGACTTTCTTCTGGTAGATTAACTTGACGCCTTCTATAGTGGAAAGCTTGACTATTTGTTTGTCTACCTTTATAACCATGTGCTTGTCTGTCTGTCTGTCTCCCTACCCCCAAAGATAAGTTAAGCTGATATTTCTCATTGCTTTGGAAAGCACACACTTTCTCTTCTGATTCAAGGGTATAGCATGAAAGTAGCTTTAAAATACCTTTAACTAAATTTAGACAAATTTTTCTCTATTTTCTTGCCTACTTTTTGACAAAGGTTGACTAGTGATAACTTTTTTTGTTATATTTTAATTCGTTGCATAAATTTACACTGGATTTGATGACCATTTTGTAAATTGTCTCTTCCACTAGACATACATGCAGTTTTTAATTCCAGTTTTTAAAAAATGAAGTATCATCTCTGTTTCCTGTTCTTCCACGAAAATCTGAGGCGACTCTTCACTGTGCTTCCTCTCCTTCACTTACTTTCAACCCTGCAGCCCTGAACTTGAAGACTTTTCTACTTAATTAACAGTTCAAATTCAACTGATTGTCTTAATATTTGGAGACTTGTAAATAAATTACTTAAAAGAAACTTGGAAATGGAAGCAGCAGTCACTGAGAGTCCATACAGAATGAATCATATTCAATTAATTTTGCTTTCTATGCTTCAGAACAGGGCTACTGAAGAGACAGAAATAAATACTGAGGCTGTAGTGTCTTTGGTTTGCAGAAAGGCATATGATAGTCATCGCGAAAATCAGAAAAATATGCCTGGATTATGGCACATTGAGCAAAAGAGTTGCTATCCAAAATGAGGTTGATGGACCACAAGTAACTGGAGGTGTTTGATCAAAACCACTGAATTGGAGCCTTGTAAAAGGAATTAGAATGTCTGATGGGGTATTGGCCCAGGTAGGCCTCTAATCTTCCCTCCATTCGTAAGAGCCTATGTTCCTATGAAAATACATATTCAACCCACATTCTGGAATCCTGATATAGGACCAAAAGAAAAAAATAAGAAAGAAAGTACTTGACCCTCACGACAACAGCAGTTCTTTAGTCTTTAAGACTTTATTAGCTTAATTCTGGCCAGTTATTTTTTATAGCTTTCATGAATCTAATTCAAAACATATTGAAAAGCCAAGTCTTTGCTGGGCTTGAGAATGTAACTAATAAAAAGGCAAATACATCAAGGTTGCCAAACACTGCAAAAGAGAAGGATATGACACCAGCTCTAATGCGAGAAATTGTAGAGCCTTATTTTTGTTCTCCCCGTGATAGGAAACATAAGGGTTTTTATGCTCTTGGAGAAAGGCCCTTACAGTACTTAACAGTGATTTTTAAAATATCATTATTATCAAATGAGAGGTGCCTTCATATTGTGGCAGTGAACTATGTATAATCCAGGCATTGCCCTTTTCCTTGGGGACCTCCAGGCAAGATGATTCCTTTCAAAGTTAATGTCCTCTGGCAGCCAGCAAAACCTCAAAGTCTCTTGAAGACCCCAAAGCTCTTGTGGGGGTTTCCAAGATGATGGTGAGATGCAGGTGGCTGCAGGAATGAAGTCACACGGGCTGAGTGGGTGGGCCTGGGGGTAAAGAGCCTTCTGTTCTTTGGCAGCCCACCACCTACTTCTTCCCTCTCTCTTGCACCAAGTGATGCAGGTATGGACAGGTGAACCGGTGCCTCCATCCCTGAAGAGTGATGGAGGCCCAGTGGACAGGGAACACAATGCCCATTCCTACTGCAAACCAATGAGTACTTTTGCCAAGTGACTGATTGTTCTTTTCACTCACCTGTCTTAGTGAGATCCTACAAGCTTATTCAGTCAAATTTTATTTTAAAAACTATGCCCATTTTAGTGCCATTTCCATAGCTGGCACATAATAAGTCCATATGGATCCCATTTCCTTGCCAAACTTTATAGAGTTCAGAGAATAATCCTGGGCTGTCTGAAGAACTGGAATTAATCACCTGCTACTCCTACTCCTGGTATCAAGCCTTACTATGGTTTCTGGGTGTCGGTCTCTCCAGACCATCTTTTAGCATCTCACACCTGCCTTTCTCCTTCTGCAGACAGGGTTGTCTCTATCTGCTGCCCCATTCAATTGTCATACTCTTCCCCTCTTCACCTGGGTGTCTACAGGGCATTTCTCAGGCATCAGCAAAAACCTCCTCTTGCCACCCAAACGCACATACTTTGCTCCAGGAGTACCAAGGCGGCTCTTCAATACTTCATGTTGTTCTGATCAACAGTCTTCACTTCACCTATGCAGCAATTGACAGGAAGGTTTCTGCTTTTGCATATTTCAACTTTAAGATCTTACAGCATTGTCAGCATATCCTAAAAACTCAATAAGCATTTTTTGCAAATGAATGAGCAAATGAATGAATGTGTTCTAGTCTCAGCTTCACAACTGTCACTAACTGACTGATGTACACTTTCCAAGGTTTTGCTTTTATTCTACAATGGGGATAAGGAGATCCATGCTCCCTACCTTAGAGACTTTTCATTAAAATCATGTGAAATATTGCACAGCATTTGGCATATTGTAGACACTCAAATATTGGCTGAAATAAGTGGCTGGATTTCAAAACATTTGGTAGCAACTCGAATTTGTGTTGCTTCTTTCACTTTGTATTTTTTCTTCACTCATTATCTATCTTCCCTTTCCTTTTCACCAAAACTTCCCTCCTGAGATTTTGCTCCCAAAGCCCAAAAGTCCTCCTTGTCTCCTAGACATGCCGTATAGTAACAGTCATACCACCTTGCATCTGTGTGTTTCTCATGAGTTCACGAATTGCTTGGCAGTAGTGTCCATACATTTCCATTAGTAGGATGAACTTAAAGAACTAGGGACTCATGCAATGGACTATTCTGCAATAGTCAGAACAAATGACAAAAGCAACCTGTAGCAGTGTTGTTGAATCTAACAAATACAGTGAGTGGAGGAGAGTGCTGGAGATACATGTGGGTCATGTTCTCCTTTTTATCTGATTATATTTGTGTACACAGGCTGGAGAAATTCACCAAGCCGTGTGCCTCAGAATGGCACATTCTTTTGCATATGTATTTTACCGCAATGAAAACATACCTATTTTCACCTCAGTGAAATGTTTATGAATTACGTCTTCATATGTGATTTGATACAATTTCTACCTTAACCTTGTGAAATTTGATAGTGCGAGAGTTCTTAACTCCATCGAAGGGAAGAAGAAAATGATTATTTGGAGAGTAAACATTTTTATGGAACCCACGTCTATGGAACATGCTATAGATAAGATCAAAACCAGGTGTTCTTGGTCTGGAATTCACTTTGCTAGACGATGTTATCTTCAGGAGGTAGCAGTGTACTGTTTAAAGGTGTCCACATGTCCATAAGTAGGGTGAATTATGGAAGGCTTACATAACTGCTGAGAGTCTAATCTTGGGTTGGGCTACCTTTATGAGATACCCCAAAATACAATGTGCAGGTGGCCTTCTGCTTCGCTCCGTGTTCTCATCATTTCTAGCTCAAGTCTTAGCAAGATGTTTGTAATTGTGGCCCCACTCCTTGCACTATCTCTCACAGCTACTGATGACCCTACAGGGAGACGCAAATGAGTCCCAAAGACTGAGACAACATCAGCGAGGACATATGCAGAATAACACTCAGCCTAGCAGATGTTAAGCAGCTGGAATCTCTCTAGCACAGCCAGACAGGCTCCAGATGAACTGATCGAGTTTGTATTCCTCGGTTCAGCACCCCACATGCTAATCCTTGCGATGAGAAGACAGAGCCCTGACTCACACCTCATCACCCAGGGCTTAATGGGAGAGAAGAGATTTAGCAGGGCTCTTTAAAGACATGAAGGGCTGGGTGGTTGGTGGGAAGGAAAAGTTTCCAGATAGAAGTACACTGAAAGAATAGTCTGAGTTCACAGGAAAACTGGCTCAGGATTTCGTAGGTTCATAAGATACAGAAAGGGACAAGGAGAGATATGAGAAGTTTGCTTCTGAAGATAGAAAATGAGAAGTTATTTTAGGTTTTGGTGCTTGACTCTATCAGCTCCTGGGCTAGAACACAAGATCTCTGAACTTTCAGACCAGTGCCTTCAGTTTTAACCAACTACTGTGTGACCTCAAGCAAGTCATTCCACCTTTCTGTTCCTGGGTGTTGTGCTTGGTACTTGGGCTGTGGCCATGCCCCTGGTGGAATTCAACAATGCATCCTAGCAACCAAAGCCTGTTTGTGGATAAGGAACAGAAAAACAAGTTGAAGGGATCATAAAAATATGTTCCACTGAAGGAAAAATGAACATTCCACAATTTCCTTTGCAAAACGACAGACATATACCTCAAAATGTTTGACAGATCACATCTAAATAGAATCCTGACAAAGATAATACATAACATTCTTCTGCTTCCCCTTTTCTAGGTATTGAGATTTTTATTTGCTTTACTATTGCTTGATTTTCTTACTATTTTCTAAAGTTGCAGTGTATTGAGGGACTTACTTGGACCCATTTTTTTTTTGCGTTGGCTTCGATGAAGAACGATTTTTTTTTGAAATTGAGGTTTCCTGAAATCTGGTTTTATTTTCCTAATAAAAGCACAAAAAAACCATACTTTGATTTTCTTCTCTTATATATCTTATGGTTCTTGGTGGATATTAATAAAATGTTCCTATGTAATAGAGAAAAATGTGTCTGTGCCCCTCACAGAAGTTCACTAATCAGAGTTCATAGTGCTGTCACGCAAATATTCCGACTCGCCAGATTTTTGACGTATTTGTAGCAGCCTAGCACACATTTATGGATGTTCAGCTTAGGGTTTGTGTAGGGCTCCTTAGCTTTTGTCGTTAGGACTCACATATCTCAAAGCTTGTGTTGTTACCTCTGGATGGCTTCAATCACCATGATAGACATCAAGGCATCAGCTGCTGACAGTGCTTCTCCACTGGTGGAGTACTGCTTATTTTGGCTACAACTCTCCCTTGCAACCTCATATTTTATGGAGTGCATACTTTCCTATCAGTTTCAGACACCAGCATCACCAACTGAGCAAAAGTTGGGAAGTCAGTCTCTGACAGTGGTAAATTCGATTGAGCTTCAAAAAACCCCAACCAACACACACCATATGCTGCCATCCAAAGGAAGACTTATTTCATGGCTTCAACTTTATGACCTTTGGTTTCAGCATGACATGACTGATGTGGAAAGGAAGTGCTTTGGGATGATAAGATGAGGATAATTTGTTCTGGGAAATTATTTACCATTGTGATAAATAATCCCTGGCACACAATAACAGAAAATCTCAGTGCTTGAGCTGAATTATATATGCTTGTGTTGCATAAACAAGGTAAAGAGTACATTTTTTAAACCAGTGTTTGCAAAGTCTTCTCGCTTCAAGCTACCCTCGTTAATAATCATAAAGAAGCACGTTTCCAAACTCAGAATCACATTAATCTCCCCTTGCATGACCCGATTATGCACTTCAGGGAGAATGGATGGGATGCAGTTGCCTTTGTGTGTATGATGTGTTTTTTTCTCATTTTCCTTTGGGTGGACAGCTCAAAAATGCAGACTGGGAGAATGATGGAGAAACCCGCAAGATTAAAAATGAGTGTTCAAGAAAATTGGACCTTTTGTGGTTAATCACTAAAGCAATGATGGAATGAAGAGATAAGGGCTTCCCCCCTTCCCTCTATACTCAGAGAAGGTGAGAAGGGAATAATGTTTCTGTCCTTACTCATGAACCTTACCGTCGTATCTGGAAAAGTTGATGGGGAGATTTAACAGGACGTTCCTTCTGGATCCTGTGCTTATAAATGTTATAGAGTTGGCTTTTCCAGGCAGGGGAGGTTATCCAAGGGTTGGTGGACAAGGGAATGGCTATATACAAGAAAGAATGTGAGGATTTCTCCAGAAGGGGATGGGGATGGGAATGGGGAAAGAGAATGGTGGACTGCAGCAGACAAAAGAAGCAGGCACAGAAGGTTCCTGCCTCCCTACAAGACTGCCTGCTTAGGAGGACGCCCACGCATAGTGCATAAAGACTAAATTATGTCCATGGCAGTTGGGCACTGAGTTTGGGACCTTGAGACATGAGGGTTTCTCTCGCAATCCAGTGTATAGTCAGCAGAGAATCTGTGGAGTCTATCATGTCTTGCTGCACCAGGCCACTTACAGATGCTCAGTCCTCAACAGCAGTATGGGTGACCTAGTTGAAGGATGAGTAGTGGTTGTGCAAACCACCATGATGGACACAACTGTCAAACCATTCTCTCAGTATGGCAGTCCCCTGCTGCCCCTCTCCCTAGGCATATCTATATCTGTCCATTGACTATTTGAAGATGCTATGTGGAATTTTGTCTCTGGAAGGAATTCTTCTGGTATAAACCAAATTTTGAAAACCATTGCATTTAATCTGTATTTTTTAGGGACATAAAATGAACATTAAAAGAATGGTTGCTGTCCATCCAGTAGGCAAAGAGTCTATGAAGTCATTAAAAAATCCATGGCATAAGTCAAAGGGGAGGGAGGAGAGACATAGGAGAGACAAGTGATGATATCTTGACCCATCGTGGAGTCACTTCATCGATAAACAAACTCTACCTCCTCTGTAGGCTCGCTGGCTGATAAAGCTGTTTCAGTATGTGTTTATCCAATACCTACAACTATTATAAATTCTGTTATGTGTGATGCAAAACGCTGACATGGTAGAACTCCTACCTCAGGGAACTTAGGGTGAAATACTCTCAAGATAATTCTATAATCTTGGCAAAAGGAAAGATGACATGGAGATTAGTATACCAAAGAATACCCTAGTGCTCCAAAGTAAGTTCTCATCTGTGGTTTCAAATGCAAGGAGAACACGAGGTGGTCATGGGAGGAAAGGGAATTGAGTTGAGCCCTGAAGCATTGTTAAGTTTGGCTAGAGTCCAGAATCTTTAAATTAAAAGAAAGTCTGAGGACCTCCAGTCCAACTTCTGTGCCACTGTAGGAAGTTCCACGGTGTCATCAATCCAGGGATTATCTGCTCAAGCTCCCAAGGAAGCTAGATAGTGTTATTGCTGGGTACCATGCTAAATTCTCGCCTTATGTTATCTTCAACTCCTGAAGTCTTGTGAAGCTATGATAATCTCTACTTCATAGGAAGCCAAAGGCTAGGGATGCTGAGGGATCTACAGAGTTTGGGTGAGCAGTAAATACTGAAATCCCAATATTATATATTGTAATCCAAATACTGTATATTGTAATCCAAACACTGTAATCCTTTTTTCAATCCACCTTGTAATCCAGAAGGTTATATTTGTAATACCATAGAAATGTTATTGGAATTCTAGCAAGCTAATTCCAATCTACCATGTCCAATGTAACCCACAGTGAGAGTAAAGACACTAAGATGTATTCAAAATTATGGGCAGCTAAGGGGTCCTAAGTCCCATCCAAGGGAGGATATATGGACAAAGGCCTTGATTTAAGGCCTCTCCCAGAATTTATCTTGTTAAGAAGGTAGTGATTCAAAGATGAGTGACTGAGAATGGGAGGAACTATGTGAGTAACTTGAGCTGGCTAGCCAGGTGGGTAGAAAGGCATCTTTGCAATATGCAGGGAGAATGTTATGCAGGAAGATCAGTCTGCATAACTCAGTTAAGGTGTTTTAGGAGGCTGTTATTTCAGTTTCTGGTATGTAAACTCTTGTGCTCTGGGGAGTCACAGCCTCTTGCTTTGAGGCTCCTACCCAGCTGACATTCCTGGAGCTGACTGGCTCTGCCATCCTACTGTGCTGAATCCTTTATAGAGAGCACTATGCAAGGAAACAGGAAACTGTCAGGTTGGCTTCAAGCATTGCATATCACTACCTTAGCCGGCCTTATGTGCATAGCTTAGTGACAATCGAAGGGAGAATGGAATAGCATAGCCCACTCTGTACATATCAGTATATGGACATAAGGTTTGATTTAACTAATATTATAGCAATTGTTCTGCATTCAAGGAGAGGTGCCCAGGTTGTCTTCTACAGTAAGGTTAAGTTTTGCAAATAGAGCTGAGTAATTAGGAGCTGATGCTTAGGAATCAGGCCTTTGTTTGAATTCTGGACTTGCCCTTTCAAAGTCAAGCAATTTATAGAACTACCTAGAGCCACAGTGTGCTGGTATATAAGATGCAAATCACCACAATACATCCAGAGAAAAGTTATCATGAGAATTAAGGTAGAGTGCTAGAGAGTGTTGTGAAGCTCTTGACTTGGAGACATGTTTGACACGGTTAGTGGTGTGTTGTCAATATCAGGGGACAGAGAAGAGGGGAATGTGGACTGGTGGCTGTGATTTACATGTGGTTTTAAAGAGAAAAGTGCCACTACAAGAAACAGGATTCAGCACCAGATGCCAGGCGTGGGCATCCAATCTTGTCTACTGGCCACAGTGTTGAGCTTGCATTTGTTCATATGGATAGGGTTTCTCGGCCTTAACCATATTGATACTGTGATTTGGATACATTGTCTTTGATGGGATTTGCAGCAGGGATGCTGTCTTCTGCATATAGGAGAGGTACCTCTCTACTCATTAGACGCTGGCAGCACATATCTTCTATCTGTAGCAATCAAAAGAACTTCCAGGCTCTGCCAAGTGTCCCAGGGCAACCCAGCTGATCTTGGTTGAGAAGAACCGGTCCAGCTGTTCCTGTGCTCTTTCCTTCCACTGTAACGGTGCAAGAGGCTCCCTGTGAGGGCCATGACCCAGACAGGTGGAGCAGATCCCAGTTGGAATGCCTTGCCTGACTTCACCAGGAACATACAACAGCTCAACCCAAGGCTGTCTTTTCCTCTTAATTTTCATGTTTGTACGCTGTGTCTTTTCAGTTTTCAGCTCTGGGATTCTGATCCGTTCTCACTCACCAGAGCTCAGAGCAACCATCAGAAAATGATTAACACCTGTTGGTGTGCGCTGAAGCTGTTGAATAATCAGGCATATGTGTCCCTCATACGGTCTGAAATTATTCTACCACCCAAGTTAAAGACAACATGGTTTATGTTTTTTACTATGAGGATTTCGTGGAATATTTTTCTTCATTTTGTTTTCTTTTACAGCTGTTACAGCAAGTATCAATGTTTGCTTTCATGTCCTGTCTTTCTTCTCTTGTGTCATTTTAAATAATCATGGGGAATTTCAGTGAGAGGGTAGGGAGATCTTAATGAGGTCACCTGGTTTAGATGTGTCTCTGTGGACGTCTAGTACAAAGTAGCTGGTGGGGGCCCGAGCTGTCCTTCAGGACAGGTCCTTGGATACTCTTGTTGTTCAAAAGACTTGGATGTACATTTGGGGAGGAGCTTGAATGGTCTGATATTAATTAAGCATCTTGCTAAATATCTCTCCCCATTGTCTTATTTAACCCTCCCAAAAGCATGTGAAATGCAGTGATTGACTGTAATTGCACATAGAGAAAGTGAACAAGGCTGAGTGAATTCTCAGTGAATATCATGAAATACAATCCAATGATTATCACACAGTTCATAATCCCATGGGAGATTCAACCCTAGGATCTCTGATGCCAAAGCCTATACCGTTCCCAGCAACTAACAGGACCACTAGCAGACAGGGATTGTTATATTAAGATTTTAGTTAAACCGCTCATACAGTAACTTTTCTTGACTCTAAATAGCGTGCAGAGCTTTAAGTCTATAAACGCTTCTTTGTCTCCTGCTCTAGCTTGTCATCATGGTCAGACATCTGTACAAGTTTTTCCAGCCACCTCTTCACTGTGGACTAGGGATGCTGCATTAATGCCATCTTAGATGAGTAGTTACTGTGGGTTCTTCCAATAAGCAGGCACTTTTCTCATGACTCATCACCCTCTCAAACTTTATTGCCTTCCAGATTTGGAGGACCCTGTGTCTCCCAGGTGCAGTCATTTTGTCCATCTTCTCTGAGTTCCCTTCAGTCTGCTTCCTGCCTGGAGGTGCTACTGTTCGGTGGGCTCCTAGAAACACAAGTTGTCTTCCCTTTTTTGAGATTAGAAGTAGTCAAAATTGATGTCCACCATGGCTTTTTTCTCCCCTTTTATTTATTCATACTTGAATTAACAAAGGAACCTGATTTTTGTTTCATGATTGTGACTGCAGGGATCAGAAGAGAAATAGTATCTCCTGGTGCAAACTTGAGTAGGCATGGTCCAACCAAGAAATAGTTCCATTTTGTTTTGGTTTAATAGAACAAACATTTCCAAGCATGGCATATGCTTTTTCTAGGCATAGCTCAATGGCCTTGATGATTTTCAACACATGTAATACACTTATGGAGGATACAAAAGCGGGGTCTTTCCTTATTTCCATTTGGAGGTGAGGAAGCAGACAGGAGAGGTGAAATAAATTGTCTGAGGTCACACGGGGACTGGACTGTTAAGCCTGCGATCTTAACCTCTGTACCATGTGGGTGTGGAAAAGATGGTTCTGTGAAAAGACTTGCAGTAGTATGACGTCTACTGATTTATTTTCTGATGTAATATGTGATTTTTCTACCTTATTAAAAATGAAATTGCATGACATTCAGACCTGCTGGGTTATTCTGTCTCTAAGGAAGTGTACTTTATGTGCTTGAGCCGGCTCTGAGTGCTTCTCCCCGGGGAGCAGTTAGGCTCTGAGGACCACCCTGAGGTCCCCTTCAGCTCCGCACGTCTGGGGCAGGAACCCTGGGCTGCTCATACTGAAGGCCTCCTTGAATTACACTTGATGCCTTCTTTTCCTCAGGCTTGAACTGGAAATAGAGGGCTCCCCTCTCCCTATTTCTCTTAGCCTTAGTCCCCAGCCACACAGTCGCATTCAGAAACAGCGGCACATTCCCAGACCTGCCTTGTTTCTCAATCTCCTTTCTCTATTCTTCCCGGACAGATATGGGAAAACTGATTCATGGATTTTGTCATGGATGTATTTTTTTAAATTGATGTATTGGTACATTTTCGATATACATAATGATCACATTCACCATAGGGAATTTGTATCTGTACATGATATATCTTGATGCTTCCTTTTTACGCTTTTCCTTCCCCTCTTCAACCCCTCTTCCCTTCCTTATTTACAAAAGTTTTATTTCTATTTTTTCTTTCTGTTTTCTTTTTCCTTCCTTCCCCCTTAGCTGTGGCTTTCATTAGTCAGTCATTTTAAAATCTCAAAGTATGATGCCCAAATAAATTTCATATGAATTAAACACTTAAATACAACAAAATATGATTGTGAAACACCTACTATTTCTATTTCAAAAGTGATGTGTTTATTGTAAGTGGCTAGAAAAAATTGAAGGGTCCAAGAAAAGATAAGGATTGACCAGAGTCCAACCAAGAAGCCATTTCATTGTTAACATTTGGGGATGCCCCCCCACTCCCACCACTCCAGGATTTGTCTGTCTTCTCTCCTCTCCCTCACCTATCTCCTTCAGCACATGTATATTATACAACTTTGATTTTTATCCTACTATGTAAACTGTTTTCAGTCCTAATTTTTATCCCACTTTTGATGAAGAGTAGTTCCCCATGTCATTAAAGAGTCTTTTAGAACACCCCTCTGGACAGCTACTTCAGTGGAAGAATCTTGAGTTTTAAACTATTGCTTTACTTCTTAGATGTCTGGCTTACTTCCAATGTTTATGTCAAAATAATAAACATTTTTCTACATATGTTTTTGTCTGAGCTTTTTCCTTCTTTCTTTGTCTGCATAAATATTTTTGTTGCAAAGTAGAGAGATGTAAGTTTAATTTTCTTAGGATAGATAAATTTGGGGAAAGCAAAGGGACATGAGTTCTCCGAAGGACTTCTGCATATCATGGAATTATTTTTCCAGATGATTTGTGCCAGTTTTCACCCCATGAGGAGAGAGTAACTTGATCTATTCTTACGTTGCTTTGCCAGAACTCGACTATTTCAACCCTTAAACACATAGCCTACTTGATAGATAAAAATCTCATTTAGTAATTTTCATTTGCTAAAAATTTCTGGCAAGATTCTTCATATCATTAGTTACTTTTGATTTATATTTCTTATTTGTAATTTAAAGTTTTATTTTATCATAGTTATTTGTGTATGTGAAATTTCCACATTTTTGGTCTGAGGTTTTTTTAATTGATATTTTGAGCTGTTTTTTCTAAATTTTTGTGAGTATGCGTTCTGTTTATTTATGCATTGTACTTTTAATTTATAGATTTTGAGATGGGGTTTCACATTGTTGCACAGGTCAGCCTCAAACTCATGATCGTCTTGATTTAGCCTCCTGAGTAGCTGAGATTACAGGTGTGTACTTTATTTATTAATTTTAACATGTTTTTAAGATAAGGTCCACCAATAGTGTCTCATATTAAACTAAACTTATTAAGCTTGGGAGCAGCTTGGTAAAATTTAAAAACAGATAATTTTTCATCATCTATCAAAAATGCTATATTAGACATTGTAATTTCTATGTTGATAATCCAGTATGTTTTAGGAAATACATATGCTTCATGCTCTATGTCACTTTTTCTTTTCAGTTTATCTCTTGGAGATTTCCTTAACCTTTCTGCAGACTTTTCTAGTGGTGGATAGTCATATACTTTAATTTTCTAATGCATTTCCTTTTTTGTACAAGTTTTATGGCTATGATGTTTCTACTCTCTCTCAAATATAAATAAGAATTTGCTTTTTAAGTTATCTTCTGTTCCCCACATTATTTTTCTTTCTTCCAAGGTAAATTCTTTCTCTTTTTTTATTCTATAATTTTTATGTTAGATACTTAACTAGTGGTTGATATTTGATATAGATTTAGGGTTCTGTGTATTGGAGTGGAGGAGCAGACAGGGAGGCTTTGCAGTGAGTGATAAGCCAGTAACTAGTCATCATATTGGGAAGTACTAGATACTATGGAATCACAACCAATAGGTTTGCTGTATGGGGTGGATGGCATCTATACATTGAATTTAATGTCCTTTCCCATCACCTATCTCTCTACTTTCGACTCAGTTTCTTACTCCATCTCTCAATGGTATGTACCTGGTATTTATAAGTTCAAATCTCCATAGGGTCCTGCCAGAACTTCTCACTTTGTAAAGTGAGGCCCCATCCACACATCAAGGCTGTACCTACTTTCAATTTGCATAGCAGATGTCTTTGGTCCATGGTTGTCCAGCATGGAAGACCCAACACTGATGATAAATCATGGCGTCAGTGGCAGTTCCTATGAATTTTATCTCATTGAATCACTGACAGCTGCTTACCCAAGCATGTGCAAAATGACTTTCACTTGTCACAGAATTTCTCATTCTTTGCAAATGCAAAAGATGCTTTTCATCAGGTATAGGGGAGGAATCTAGGAGCTTATAGAAATTAATGACTCCACAGATTGCCTCAGCCAAAGTGAGAGGCAAAAATGGATTCATATTTCTTTTCATCTGTCCTTGATTGGACAATTTGTTTTCCACCATATCCAGAAGATTTGGAGCGGATTGAGTTTCCATTGCCCTTAGCCTTCACTTTGATAACCTTATAACTCTCTTTTGTGCTAGTTTTCTTTGAACCTCATCCCCAGCTTCTTGTTCCTATTCCTTGAGATTTCAAGCTACCTCAAGTCTTCATCCCAGCTTTTATGAGAGTGTTCAGAAATTGCTCTTCCATCCTCTCCTCTCTCTCTGTTTCTACCTCCTTTCTGAATACCCCTGTCCCATTGTCTTCAGTATTAGAGACTCACTCTTACAGATAATATGAGCTATCATTTGGGTGTGAATTTAGTAAGGAGAGTGTGACTGTTCAATCTTGATTTTGAACTTGTGTCTGGTCCCTTGCCTCTTCTTCTCCTGTGCTTTTGCAGCCTGCTCTGCTTCCTGGCCACCATGAACTGAGCAGCTCTGCGCTTTCACATCCTCCCACCATGATGTTTCTTCCTTGCAGCCAGCCAACCATGGACTAAAACTTCTGAAACCGTGAATCAAATCATGAGGAAAGTAACACTTTCTTCATTTAAGTTGTGACTGCCAGGTATCTTGTCCTAGCAATGGGAAAGCTGACTAGTAAGAGAGATATTGACCATGTATGTTATCAATCTATTGATACTTTTTCTCTGCGTTTCTTAAATTGCTTGCAAGCTTAGAACGCATGCTGCTGTTTGCTATTTTAGGTATTGGATTCATGCTAGTTTCTGCAGAGAAAGCAAAGATATTTCATTCACTTTGCCTGACCCAGAAAATGTTTGTTGAATAAAGGAGTATATTCTTCATGCCCTTGAGCCAACAACCACCTACAACACACCTACAATTGACCAAGTTGGGTTTACAAAATCGCACTAATGAGGAAGAACACAAGCTGCCTGAAAGTGTAGGCTTTTTTCAGTAACAGGGTGTTTGGAAGGATATAGCGTTGGCTGTGTTAGGTAATTTGGGAGAAGGTTTTAAGAGGTAATCTGTACTTTGGACCGGATGCTAGCAGAATACAAAGGGAATTCTATGATTTGGCACCTTGATGATTTCTAGGTAGAAGCCAGATAGAACAAAGCAAAGCCTAAGCTGTAATAATAGGTAAGAAGTGACAGTAGCAGCTAAAGCTTAGCCAAGAAAGATGATCTTTGATCTTTTAAATTAGCTATTTGGTTTGGGCAGTACACTTGATTTTATCTTTGCTTAGCCAGGATTACGGTGTGATTTTATCCTTGTCTTGTTTCATTATGGCCATTTTTATTACAGCTTTTCCCAATGCTAATACTCTGTGAAACTATGTATTTATCAGGAAGATATTTCAAACTATCTCTGGGTTCTGAGCTCCCCTTCCCAATAAGGAGACTTGACTGATACTGTCAGACCATTCCATAGCCGTTAGGACTTATTTTTCTCTTCCTCACAGATTTATTGAGGTTACTCACAGACTGTAATGTAGTATAATTTCTATGTAGTTTTTCCAGGGCCATAGCATATCACTGATATTAACAAATGTTAGTATCTATTCATTTGGGTTTTGAACTTTAGTTCATCACTTGCTAAGTATCTCTCAACTACCTTAAGCTCTCCTAGGCTACTGGTGATAATGGTGTAAATGATGATAATATCCTTATAGAAATCTTATGTAAGATCATAATCAATATAACAAAATATATAAAGAACAAAAAAGGCTATCTGATGCCTTATAAGTACACAATACATACTCTCTTTCCATCTGTCATGTTTTGATAAAAACATTCTTCTGAAAACCACTTTTCATAAACGACCTACCTGATTTTAAATGTCTGTAAATACATCCCCCAAAACTCAAGTAAATATGATCTCATGCCCCCCTCCACCCCCATGACCTTTCTTCATCTTCTTCTCAGTCTTGTTCGTGTGCCTGGTTTTCATTTTGACACATAGTTGGAAGGCTGAGATCTTTTCTTTCCCCTCTAACTCAGATTTGTATTACATATGAAATGTTTTGAATCAGTATTTTTTCTTTTTCTTTAGAAAGCTGGTAATAATTAATCCTGCTGTACTTGCAAACAATGGAAAAATTGCTAGAAATTTTAGAAGCTTCAAAAACCAAAACAGTTTAAAGTGTTCTCTCAGAATAAGGCAATTGTCACAATAATGTGTTATATTTAGCTTTGCACATCAACTTCTCAGGGATAATTTTGGCTAATTAAAAAATACAGAAAAGTTTAGAAAAATGAGTATGATACTACAATTTCATGATGGAATTTCACACATATACCACATTTGCTCGGATGCCTGCCTTAGCTTGGAATCCGGTAGACACAGACTCTGGGCAAGGATTCGAGTGGAAGTAGTTGCCTTTGGAGAGGAAAGAAACACCAATAGGGAGACAGGCAGGTGGAACAGAAAAGTGAAGATGTCCAGTAAGGGACATATTTTCAAACTGGTAATCCTTAGGCCCACTGGGTCTTAATCTCACTGGGGGACTCTATAAGCCAGTGCAGGGTGACACCTCCATGTAACTCCTGAGAAGAAAGCAACTGGTGTATCGATCCATTAACTGCTATCAGCCAGTGGTTGAGGGGTCTCCCTGAGGGTGTTTGTTTTCCTGCACTTCTGGCCTGTGCATTTATGGGTGGGAAGGCAATGCGGACTTCTGAAGCCAGAGAAGGCCCTCAGGCTGAATCCAGGGAGCACTGGTGTGGTGAGTGCATACTAGTGGTCACCAACAGTACAGTGAATGCTTGACCCAAATTTAAACTTGACATAGATGTGCGCCATCATTGAAATGTGTGCTTCTCCCTCTAAATCCATCTATTGAATTCTGTTCACTGCTGTGATGTTATCAGGTGGTGGAGTCTTTGGGAGATGGTTATGTTACGAAGACGGAGCCTACATGAATAGGACTAGTGCCCTGTAAAAGAGGCACCAGAGAGCTCTTTAGTCCCTTGCACCACATGCAAATACAGGGAGAATCCAGCAGTCTCCATCCTGGCCGTGAGCCCCCCACCCCTGAACCCACCTATGCTGAAACTGACCCTGAACCATGAGAAGTACAATTTTATTGTTTATAAGTCATCCAGCCTAATGTATTTTGTTGCAGTATCCCAAGGTAAGATAATGTGGTATAACAGAAATGTCTCATTTTCAAAAACAAATAGGCTAGACGTTGGGTCAGGGAGGTTAGAACCAGAAGACAACGAGCCTGCCTTCCTGTGAGTGGCACACGACCGGTGCAGACTCCAGGAAGAGAAAGATATGTGCCTCCTGTAAGCCTACCAGTGCACGGGCTAAGAATCAAGGACAGCCCCCTCCCCCAAAGAAACCTGCTGGTATGGAGGACTGGCTAAGTTGATAGCAAATAAGGTACATGAAGCAACTAAATGCTTGTATTGTTTGGTTGATTTTGCAGGCCTGGGGCCGGCAGTCTGAACATCTCTTGGCAAGATAACAGTATGTAAAGTGACAAATATGGGGGATTCCTTTCTATCTTGTCTTTGAGGCCCAATATTGTTCTCATTGTTTTGCTTTATTTGGATTTTTTTTTGCTTTATTTCATATTCTGTTTTTATTGGTTTTATTCTGTTTTGCTTTTGGTTTGATTGACTATACCTGATGGAATGGTCAACTGTTGTGAAGATAACAAGATATACTATAGTAGCTATTGTTTTCCTAGTATCTCGCTTTGAAGCTCTGTAACAGTTCTACTGTTTTTTTTGATTGACTTTGTTCTGTTATGTTTTGTTGGATTTTACTATTTTTAAAATAAAATTAAAAACAAAAAACAAAAAACAAATAGGCTTCCAAGATACAGTTTGATAAAGCAGCATGGGTTAGGCTCTGAAGCCAGGCAGCCTTGTCCCCAGCCTTCTTAGAGTGGCTGTGTTGCTTGATTTCTTTAGACTCCCATTCCCTTTTTACTGTTGAATGATTAAATGAGAGGGTGCCAAAACCATCATAGGGTAAGGTACTTGGTAAGCACTGAAGAAATTGTAATTTATTTTCCATTTTCTTCTTAATAAAGAAAAGTTATTTAGCCATACTTACGTTCAGAAATTGGTTGAGAGAAAACTAGGAGAAAACAGAGTTTGGAGTAATGATCTTTACCTGCATGGGTGATGGTTGTAGAATAGCTTGCTACCTCCTCATGCAATACAGAGAGTACATCTAGGTGTCAAGAGTTGATGTCCCCCATACTACTTCCTTGGCTGCTGCTATTCTCAATTGCCATGGAATAGAAGCCAATGATCATATGGGGCTTCCTCTCTTCATTAGCAGTTTCTGATTATCGAAAAAAATTTGTTTTTCTTCTACTGAAATCTCATTTGATCAGGTGACCTCAATTATAAATTTAAATAGACCACACTTAGGAAAATTTCCATCTCTGGTTGATTTGTGTACATGTTTGTGAATAGTTGATAGAGAGTCATCTTCTTTCTTTCCCTATCCCTTGTTTGAGAGATCTTTAAGTCTTAGCCACACCTTCAATTACTAGCACTGCTAATGCACCAGCTGTAACCACCTCTGCTGATAATAGTACTGGGAGTATGACTATGATGACAGTGACTGTTACTACTATTGTTATTATAGCTACAAAACTGGTACTGCTGTTATTATACTACTACTACACTTTTGCTGACACTGCTGTAACTCTGACTATTACTGGATCTACTGTTGGTGTTGCTATTGCTTCACTACCACTTCCTGATCTACTGTTGGTGTTGCTAAAATACTGTTGGAGCAGTGTCTGGCAGCAATGAGATAATGTGGATAGTACATGCAGTTTGCATGCTTAGGGCATTTATCCTTACAGACACATCACCAAGTAGGCATTGTTTTTGCTCCATTTTACAGACAAGAGCTAAGATTGAGAGATGTCAATTAACTTGCCCACCTCCAAAGAACTGGAATCAGGTTTACATTTTAGATCTGCTTAGCTCCTAATCACTACCCTGTATGACTTTTTAAAAAAGAACAATCTCACTGATATTTTCATTCTTAGCAGAAGGTTGTGCTGCATGAGTACACAGCATAAGACTGTGTGTGCTAAGATGGGTTTTGCTGACATTTAATGAATCCATTCTCAGGGCAAAGGAACATGGGAACAAGAAAACCACAGAGCTCAAAAGTTTGGTGCAAACATGACATGCATTCTCTTGGATGAATCTTTTCACCTACTTGAACCTCAATTTCCAGTTGGGTTGCATTGAAATAACAACACCCGGCTTTCAGGGCAGTCCTGAGGATCAAAGGATGCTATCTTTGTGAAAGTCTTTTGTAAATTATAAGCATTTTAATCATGAGCAATTGCTATTCCAATAAATTTTGAGGCTGTGTGATGATTAGACAAAAAAATTAAGTAAAGCTCATAAATGAAAGCAATTAAGTGGTTGTTTTAAACAGATTATTTTGTTTTTGATGCTTTGTTTGTTGTTCCATGGTCAATTGTCACATGAAAAATATGTAGAGACACTGTCGTCTGATGTCAATGGCGGTCATGTGCACTGTGATGATGACTATATGAAGCAGAAAAAATGCTATCTTCTTTTCTGATTCCTGACTTCATGCATCCTCATTACACTGGGGTGAAGTTGTTTAGTCTCATCTGATACCCAGACTTACTGGATTCTCCCTAACCTAGTCTTGGCCTTTTTCCTTCCCAGAATTCTTGTGTGGAGAAATTTTAGAGTTTCAGAAAGATCTGGATACAGTCAGAGTCTGAGCTCCTAATTATTTCATAAACTAGTCATGACTTATTGGATGAATGAATAGCTCTTGGATTATTCCATTAAGAAGATACTTAATTTCTTTTTTCCTTCCCTTTAAACAACCTTATATTAGCTGATTGAGTGCAGATATCACACCAGAAGACTGTATAATACAGTCATTTATTTTGTGTCCAGATCCTGTCTTTCAGTCTGTACAGAATCTATGGTGAGATAGTGAAAGAACTTGTCCCAGCCCCACTATGCAGGGACAGTGGCTCACAAGAAATAGATTTCAGGGCTCTCTCACATAGCTACCCTTTCACCGTGATCTGTACAGGAACTTGTTTGAAACATTTCAACTCCTCTCTCCCTTTCTTCTCTGTGACGATTCAGATCATTTGGCTGCTTTGTTCCTCTTCTCAGTGTCCAACCCCTTTGTGACTTGTTTATCATTACACTTTGGGCAGGGCTGGGTGGCAGTATGAAGTGGGGTCTGTGATTGTCTATTTCAGATGCATGCTCTAACCAGAATGCCAAATGGACCTTCAGTGAGCACACCTGTCTCATTTCTGGGCTAAAGGAACCATGTATCTGCTTCTGCCTTAGTCATTTGCTCTGCCTTCTCCTTTATTCCTCAAACCTTGATTTTGTCTATGAAAAATGTCTACTAAAGCTTGAAGTGGTTTAGTGATTAGCACTGAATAAATACAGAGTGATACCTTGCTCAGTGAGCAAGTGTAGATGAAACATGAGTTTTAGGGTTCAGGACATTCTACCGTTTCCGTAGAGGAGGCTTTGCATCCTGTGCTTCTGTCCCTGGGAAGGCCTTCATTAACACCCGAGTCCTTTCAAGTTGGAGTGATTTTAGTTAGATTTTACTGAATTCAAGTCATGGTTGAGCAAAATGAAGAAGTGATTTCAACTCGTGTTAGAGATTAACGACCTCATTCTTTTCTGGGCACATGTAATTTCTATTAGATGTGGATAGTGTTCATCACTGATGATGTTTGGAGATTTAAATTCTGTTTCCTGATTTTTATCCAAGGAAAGTGATTCACTGTGTGGTTTGGCCACCATCAAAATGTTTCTGGGGTTCAGATGCTGAACCTGTGCATACCATGGTGAATTGCCAAGGACCTGATTTGGACTGATGGACTAAAGTGTCTATCATGCCCAATACTGAGATCTGTCTCATGCTTTTTCTGTATTGGAGAAAAGGTAGGGTCAGACTTCTCACTATTAAATTTTGTTCCAGGTATGTCCAACCAAAGAGATACTTCACTATTGGGCTAGGATTAAATGTTAGATAGTTTGGGCCTCTGACTCTACTACTTTATTTTAGCCTAAGATGCAACATGCATAGTGTAATTAAGTAAAATCAGATACAAGAAATGGCTGAAATATATAAAGAATATTTAAACCTAAAGCATTTATTACAGTAAAAGACACAGTATTAATCCCCCACAAAATACTCCCTTTCAACTTGAACATACTCTTCCCACTGCTCTTGTCACTTTCTGAAGCACTTCTGGCAGCTCTTTCATGAGTCTCTTTATGAGGCAGGAAAAAAATTCAGTGAATGGTGCTGCCAAGTGCCATCGAAAGGAAGGGCAGGCTCATAAAAACATCACAGTGTGTCCTCATCCGCCTTATTTACTGGATCTGGCACCATGTGACCTCCGACTCCTCCCTGAAGTCAAAATGACCATGAAAGGTAAATATTTTGAATCCATTCAGGACATCAAGGCAGCCACAACAGTGCAACTGAAGAAATTCAAGAAAAGGGACTTCCAGAACTGTTTTCAGAATGTGGCATCAATGATGGGATGAACATATTTGAAGCAAGATGGAGGGTTTTAAGGGGAGGGTAGTGACAACATGTCTTTTATTATGATAATTAAAAAAAATAAACATTCACTGTATTTTTAAATCACACATCATATATTAAGGAAACCATTTTTTAAAACTTCTATTTATTTGGACAAACCAAGTATAGATAATTTAAGAATCTATTCTATTCTAGCTAAGAGAATGCCAAGAGGATACATGAATACCTTTAGAATGATTAATGAACAAAACATTCAACAAAAATGTTCCTTGAAAGCATGACAATGTTTATTCCCAATTGTTGACATCTAGGTGATCCAAGCTTTGAAATGAAATATATATATAAGCTTCAGACCTAAGCAGGTGTATGTAAGAAAGTCTCACAAAATTACCTATCGAGGTATTTTTTTTCTTCATCAGAATTGTTTCATAAACAAATTAAATTCTGTGTCGAATGTTGCCATAGCCTACAGCACAATTTTAGGACTAACAGACAAAACTGGTTCTGCCTTTTCACTATAATTCTCAAGTCAGTGTGTGTCTGTGTGGTCACATGCGCCGGTGAGCTCCTCTGTTGTGTCTCCTTGCTTTTCTTAGCTTCTGGCTCTGGCAAACCAAACAGACTAGCGTCTGCTGTGCGTGCAGCTGCTCTGCAATGCAGCTCTTTTTCATTCTCAATGTTTGACTCGCCCCGCTCTCCCAGCCCTGAATTATAACCCTACCTCGCGGTTGAGCTGTAAATCACAGGTGGGATAGTTCAAAGAACATGAAGGATAATGTAAGGCACAGCTCTACCCTCACTACCAATTTGTCTTACACTTTATTAGGAGGCACCATCGCGGGAACTGCTGAGATCTTGTCGAAGCCCAGGGAGTTGCTGGAGGATGCGGAAAGGTCTGCTTGCCAAGAAATGGACCTGAGAAATAAGTGCAATTTTATGTCTTGGCTCTGCTGAGCTTCTCCGAGATCCTGCATATTTCAGCAGGTAAGAACTTGGCTTCCACTTATGCTGAGAATCAAGACACGCTGAGGGTCTCAGCAGCCTTCTAGCCAAGTCAAAGTCCCTCAAATGATGGGTTCCCAGGTCCTGGTGAATGTGCTTAATTGTGATAACTCACTAGCTCCCTAAAGGTCCTCGATGTGAATAACTGATCATTGGTAACAACAACAACAACAGTAATAATACTAACAATAATAAATAATAAGTAACATTTACTGAGTGCTTTTTGTAGTTTATCAGACTATTTTAAAATATTGTGCTTTAGAGTGAGTGCATTGGATAAATTATTTATGCACTGAGAAAGGAACTAATATTATTTCCATTTTACAAAGAAAGAAACTAAAACTCACAGATATCAGTGTACTTATCCAAGTTTACACAAAATTGGAATCTTAAGCCTCATTCTGCAATAATGGCCCATATTCCCATGTGAGCTACACTCTCTCTCTGGTTTTCACACTCTCGTGTCAGTCCTGGGCCTCTGCTCTAGGGCCACGTGGTACAAATACACTCACTGCTTTTCCTACTTATGTCCTGCTTTTGTCTGACTATCTGTATCCTTTCAAAATTCCTCTGTGGATTTCCTAGTCCCCATGGTGATAGTATTAGGAAATGGAGCTTTCTGGACCATGACCAGGGCTCCTGGATTGGAGACCTTATGAATGGGTTTAGTGCCAAGTAAAAGAGGCCTCAGAGAGCTGCCTTGCTGTTTCCACCACATAAGGACACAGTAAGAAAGTACCACCTGTGAATCAGAAAACAGGACCTCTCCAGACATCTAATATGCCAGTGCTTTTACCTTGGACTTACCAGTCTCCAGAACTGTGAGGAGTACATTTCTATTGTTCACAAGTATCCAGCTTATGACATTTTGTTATAGCAACCCCATTTGCCAAGACATGCTCATTCTGTAACACCATTAGAACAATCCCTGTGCTTCATCCTCTTTATATAATGTCTTGTTTAACTCAGAAGATTATGCTGTGGAGCAGGTGTTAACCTGTTCATGCTGCAGAAAAGCAGCTAAGACTACTTTGTCTAATTCCATTCCTGGTCAGAGTTGACCAATGGCTCTTGTGACCCAAGCTTCAGTTAATCTAAGAGAAGGACTCTCCTTGGCATATTAGCACACATCGATTCTCATGTCCCCATTTGTTAAGCATTTTATTTATTGTCTGGACAACCTTTGATGAAACCTTGGCTAATCATCTCAGAGTTGATTGAGTATTTTTCATACACTTTGTATATTATTCACTTGGCACTTAATGTGCAAAGATATGCTTTTGCCAAGAACCATGTGTGGAAGACATAGGCAACACCTGATTCCTTTCTACACTGTGGTTTAGAATATCCTAATGCGTCAAATCCTTGTATTTTGAGGAGTACAGTTCAGGTCATTTAGAAGTGTCTTTGATCAGGGGAAAATGAAAACCCGGGAGCCTGTTCTCTACACCCTGTCTCCTCTCCATCCCTCCTAGAAGTTTGTTTTGAACTTTGCTGTTGTGTTATTCACGTTCTGCCAGCTCTCTTCTCTAGCAGTGAAGTATCGGTACAAGTTTCAGATCAGCATTCAGGGGTAGTAAGTCATTTTCCTACTGCTTTTCTTGGACTCCCTCAGCAGGCTGAGCGGGAAGAATTTCTCCTGAAGTGTAATTTATAGCCCTCTCACAGATGATGGATTTACAGTTCGGTGTTGAAAATGGAGTGCGCATCCTAGCTACCATTTGTTTGGAAGTTGCATGTTGGAAAAAAAAAAAGATGTGTATTTAAAATGATCCTAACCTGATATTTAGCCTTGCTTTGAGTTTCAGGGGTTATAAATTATTTATATTACAATTACCCTGTTGGTTTAACAAACTGCTAATATTTTAAATATTTTTATAGCTCCTTTGCTATTTTAAAGAGAAACCATTGAAACATGAAGAGTCAATTGTAGATTTTCTTTTCACAGAATACAACAGAAAAAAACCCTGAGAATATCTTTGATCTTAAAGTTTAAAAATCTGGTGTGTAAAACATTTTAGATGGCATTTCCTTTGATATTTCTTGTGATTAATTGAGTTATATTTATTTTCTTATATTCTTCAAGCAGCCTGAAGAAAAGTTCATGTTTCCCAGTGTATTATGGAGCCTGCACATCACAGATAATTTATCGCTCAATGTTGAAAAGTTATTAAGAGAAGAAGTTAGCTGTGAAGTGGATTTCTGTATGCTCTGGTTACCGATGGCAAATCTTTTAAAGATTTCAGTGGTTCAAAGAGTCTGCTGTGGCATGCATGCCATAGGTTTGCCACCATTGTTGTAGTTCATTTCTTCTAGTTATTCCCTGCATAAAATGGGCAATAGCTCTTAGAAAATATACGGTCCTTTGCCGCCCTACTACCTAGTAGGCAGTGAGTGCATCTCATAAGATTGGACCTAGCTAAATTTTCTTACATCAGTGGGAAACACAACCTTCATTCCTTTCTTTCTCTTATCGTCCTAATGGCAAACATTCTAAGCTAGGTTTTGCCAATCTTGGCCCTATTCAAATTATGGATCAGTTAATTCTTTGGCATAGGGCACTGTTCTATGCAACCATACAATTCTGGCCTCTACTCACTACGGGACAGTAGCTCCCCCCTCTCTTGAGTTGTGACAACAAAAATGTCCTTACACAAGAATAAATATCCACACATTTCCAAAACCCAACCTTGATTAAGAACCACTCATCTAAGCTCTTTCTCTCTTACCATTTAGGATTAATAGGAACAGTGTCAAAGAACCCTGCCCATTGAAATTGTTGGTAAGCGGCACTTCTGCCATTGGGGTCCACAGGTTAATTATGTCTCGTGGGTAACTGCTGATGGGAGAAGGCACCATAGCACAGCGGAAGCAGTACTATTTTTGGAGGTGGCATCCCCATACTTTAATTGCAAAGCCTCTAGCAGTTTTCTTGACCTCTATGTAACTGAATTTCCTTTTCTATAACCTAGATATAACAATCACTGTTCTGATGTGTCTGACGTACACTCCAATGTAAACATGAGCTAAAATAATGTTCATAAAACACCTTGCAAGCTCAAAGTCACTGCACCCAATATAATATTAGGTTATTAAAGCAAGAGATGATGACCAGACATTTGTGAATGTGCTCTGTTTAAAGGTCTGAATTATTCTATAATATTCCTATTGCTCTGAAGCAAACATGTTCATGCGATTGCATGTCATTGGATAAATATAACTATAAATATAACTTGGATGACTATTTTGAAAATTTGAAAAAAGTTGACTAAGTCTGAATTTGGCAGCTCATTTTAGGAGGATTACACATTGCTTTTATGCTTCTCAAAGTGAGAAAATCAGGCTGGGAGGGTTCAAACCAGAAAGCACTTCCAGAACTGGAAAGTGAACCTATAATATACTGTGGGAACTCTGAGTAAGTGTTTGGTGGACTCCTTTAGGTCATTTATTGATTAAGTTACTGATAAATTGATTTGGGCTTTTTAAAAATTACAACAACCAGTTTTTATAAAGTTATGAAAGAGAAACTACTTCTACCTTGGAGATTAGCAAACATTTGCTTGGCAAAGCAAAACGTCATGCAATTTGAGGTTCGCAGACACAACTGGGTCTTGATACCAAAACTTCTTACTCCAACTTTAGTTTCTACCCTCATCTGCTGAAAAGAATGAGAAAGAAAACAGCTTGATGTTGCCACCTCTCAATTCATTTAAAATTTGTAGAACATTTCTAAGAAGTGTGCATTACCAGTGTGAAGCCATTCTGGTCATTTCACATAGCTTTGTTGCTCACAACTTTTTCTCTCCTTCCTCATCCAAACCTATTAAATTCATACATGTTATTCCCAGCCAACCTTGGGCATCATCTCCAAAGAGGGGCTGGTCCCATCTTTCAGCTCCCAGAGTGCCTGTTCTCATTCCTCTTTATGACATCCCCTGTTCTGTTGTCAATCAGAGAGTATTAAGCTTTCAAAAAGGCAGCTGGTTGGAGGTGCTGAGGCCTGGCTGGGCGGGCTCCCAAGAAGCCCATTTCTGTCTCCTCCTGGGGTCCACGCTGCTTGTGTAGGCCCCGGAAGGCTGTCTTACTTGTGCCCTGCTTGGAGGTATTCAGGTGTGGTTGGGTGGGCTCCCAAGAAGCCAATTTCTTTCTCCTCCTGGGGTCCACGCAGGTCTCACAGGCCCCCGGAAGGCTGTCTTACTTGTGTCCTGGTTGGATGCACTCAGGCCTGGTTTTATTGTGGTTTTTTTTTTTTTGTTTGTTTGTTTGTTTTGGCTTGGTTTGGTTTTGCTGTACCTGTTGGAAGGGTCAACTGTTCTGCAGATGGCCGGATGTACTGTGGTGCCTGTTGTTTTCATGGTGTCTTTCTTGGAGGTTCTGTGCCAGTCCTGCTGCTTAGTTTTGATTGATTCATTCTGTTGTGTTTTTTTGGATTTTATTATCTTTAAAATAAAAAAAATTTAAAAAAGGCAACTGGCACAGAATAAGGAGTTAAGAAATTAAAGCACAGAGGAGTTAACGAATATAGAAGAGGAGCTCATTGGATTTTGTTCAGTTGATTTGGTAAAACTGAAGTACACGAGGGAGGGTGATTGGTTGTCAGATGGACCAACTACTTTCAAAGCGTTAAGAAATTGGCTCGGAGAAGGCATGTTATTTTCATGTTCATGTGCCTTTAAGAGAACCGGTTTGCTAAACCCAAAGCAACCAGGATGCTAATTAACTCTGATTAGAGAATTTATTTTCAGAACTTTGTAGAGGGGTAGATAATTGTAATGTTTGTAGGGAACAAATTACTTATTATCTCTCTGAGGCATTCCCACTTGGCCAAGAGTTCTTTGATCATGGGGACGTATACACACAGGCGATCATGTATTAGTTTTACATATGAAAGCTCTGAGTTCCTTTAATCCTTATGGGACAGCAAGATTTATCAGTGGAAAACAGATCTGAACTCTCCTGACCTCACCTTGACACAGAAATCCTTAATTCGGGTACAACGACAGGCTGGAAAGAGCAAATGCTTTTAACTAACGTCAACACACTCTGGCACTCTTTGTAATTAATCAGGGCAGAAAATTTGCAGACAAGAGAGTAACATAGGCTGCTGCAAGTCATATTCCTGTCTAATCAGCAATAGCACACACTTTTTCTTCACTCCACTTGGCGTTTGAAAAGGACCATCATTTGGAAATGACAACTGCTATTGTTGAGAATCATTGGAAACTTGGTCAGCCTTTGAAGACCCAGTGTTTATTGTTGCAGGGAAGGAATGGTAATGTGCTTTGGTTTCAATTAGTTATCCCAAATAATTCCCCCCTAGAAACCACTAAATCCAGCCCTCGCACTGTGACAAAGCCTGTCTCTATTAAATCTATGTATTATTTTATAACAAGGGAGTGTACAAGCATGAAAAAATGATGGCTGAGAATATAAATAAAAAAAAATACAAGTGTAAGAGTTGGAGTGCAAAAGCGAGTGATTTTATTAGTGCAGCATAAAGGAGGTGACTTCACATTCCCAGCACGTGGGACAAGAGTCCCCATTGTAGTGAGAAGCAGTCAGCTATTGCCAAAACAGTGTGGGCCCTTCCATATTTTCATCAAGAAGTGCCAACCTCAAAGGCAACATCTTAAAATGAGAAGGGACTAGCATTTTAAAGTGAATTAGAACACTTGAGAATAAATCTCATATTTTTAATAGGAAATTTATTTTTAAATAGCTCTCATTAGATGAAGGGAGAAAGAGGACAAGTCTGGTAGGAAGACTTCAGGGGACCCAGAAGTTGATATAAAGGAAGCTCTCCAACCACTCTGATTCCCAGGCTCTTCGTTTGTAAAATGAGGACCCAGTTAGCTACTCTGTGGGGGTTAAATGAAATTGTGCCCATAAATGGTCAGAATACAGTAGGTACTTTTATGTTTTTTAGAATATAATTCTAAGTAAGAGGCAGTAGCTGTAAGAATAAAAAGGAAAAAATGGGCTAGAAATATTAAAAAATGGGTATTATGAAATCAAATGTTTTCTAGAACAATTCTATAGAAGGAGGCAACTTTAAAACTTTTTAACAACAGATATGAGATTAACACCAAGCAGAAAAGATAAAAGGTACACCCTTAGGTTTGGGAGTTGGGGTTGTTACTCCAAGATCTAGCCCTTTGGGTGCTGGGTCATAGGAAGTGTTGTTTGGTGCAGCTGAAGCAGATAGGGGCTGCGTAGGGGTGGAAGAGCCCTGGGGGAAGTGGCTGGCTATCAAGCCTTTTGGGTTTCATCACTAGCGGAAGCATTGTACTAACCAAATAGGGAGTACAGCAATCCAGTACTAATGCCTATGAACTTGGCGGTAGAGAAGCTGGTTATGACATTGCTGGCACTCAGGTACTGTTGATCAGGTGACTTGTGCCAGATAAGCGGGGCTCCATGCACTGGGGGTTCCTGAAGGTGGGATCTCAGCTCCATTCATAGGGCAGCATCTACATAACACCAATATCTGCTCAGAATGTAAGCAGACTGGAATTTAGTCTGACAGCAAGCCAGACCTGTTCTGGCTGCAGGTCCTTTACCTGTATGTGCTCTTTACAAATCCAGAAACCCAAGAGTTCAGTCTTGTGGCAGAAGCACTCTCCCACCACAGTGCATCATGCCTGGGCTTCACTGGCACCTGTTGAAGGATACTAACAGGGACTGAAATACACGGACCACAGTGATGCTTAGTCCTGTCTCCTTCCCAGGCACCTTCCTCATACACTTTAGCATCATTCCCTGTGTGTACTTGTGCACACAGGATTCAAGTGCTATAGGAAGGGGTCTTTCTCTACTCCATTGTGCTTGGCATTTTTCCTGTATCTTTTCAGCATTTATCATTTAACTTAAAGAAACCTCTCATGAGCAAGTATTTTTGAAAGGAAGAAGACCCTAGATTGGTAATCAAGGAACTTTATTCAACTAGTTGAGTGAAAAAGGAAGACTGGACACATAAAAAGTACATGGTTCATTTCCATACAAAACCCTAATGTGCTCAGATTTGGTGATCACTTAGATATCTTTTATAGTTAACTCTAAATTAGAATGTCATTGGGATTCTTTAAAAGATACTTAAATATAATAAGTAGAAATACAAAACAAATTTATTCATGAGTTGGAAAATATAATATTGTGAGGATCTTCCCAGTTTACATTCTCCAAAATGGTCTTCAGAATTAATGCAGTACCAATCAAAATCCCCAAATTTCTCCTCCTCCTCCTTCTCCCCTTCTTCCTCTTTCTCTGCCTATTTTTCTCTCTTCTTGAGAAATTTATAGGCCACCATCATACTTTCATGTTATGGAAATGTAAAGGGCTCATGATAGCCAAGGCAGTTTTGAAAAACGACAATGTCAGGTGACACATTACATTTTTCAAGAACTACCAAAGAGTTATTTTGTCCAAGACAATGTGCTATTAGTCTAATGCTACAGTTACATAGATTAACCAAATAGAATGCTGACTCTAGAATCTGATCCACACAACTAAAGGAACTAGGGTATTGCAATGGAGAAAATATATCCTTCACAAAAAATACTGAGCATACAGTATTTGTCATATGTCCAAATGGGACAAAAATAAAGCATCCTTACACTGACTTCATATCATACACAAAACTTAATTCAAATCATCAACTTTAATATAAAACCTAAGGTAGAAGATAAAACATAGAAACCTGTGTGTCAAGAGGAAAGTAAAGATTTACTACATGATGGATAAATATCACAAGCTATAAACATTCTAAAATATAAATCAAACATTATTAAAATTAAAAATATTTGCTCTTTGAAAGTCACCAAGAATAAAAACATTGAACCTCAGGTGTGGCAAAAACATAACATGCTTATTTTGCAAAGAACTAGTGAGTAGAATATTTAGAAACTGTTTTTATAAATAAGATGAATGACCTAATTGAAAATAGGGAAAAATTTGAACTGACATATCACAGAAGGTATGTGAATGGTTAACAAGCATGTGAAAAGATACTTTCAACATTATTAGTCATCAGGAAAGTACAAGTTAATACCTAAATGAGGCAAGTCCACCTACCCACTGAATGTCTGAGATTAAAAAGACTAACCACCTTAAATGCTGGAAAAGCTGGGAAGCCACTGGAATATTCATATTTGCCTAATGGAAGGATAAAATACTAGGACTAATTTTGAATACTGGCAATTGCTTGAAAAGTTAACTACATACTTAACATAGAACCCAGCAATTTCATTAAAGAAATGGAAGCAAATGTTCATGCAGGAACTTACATGCAAATATTCATTGCCACCTTTTTTGTAATAGTCTCAAACTGGAAACACTTCATCAGTTGATGAATGGATTAACAAAATGTAGGGTATGCATATGATGGAATACTATACAGAGAGAATAAAGGAATGAAATATTGAGACATATTTCAGCAATGAGTAGAGCCCAAAATCAAGTTAATTAGAAGAACCCTAACATCATGGCTATAATTATATAATTTCATTTATTGAAAGTGTCTAGATAAGGTGAATTTATAGAAAAAGAAAAGCAAATTCTGGATTGCCTAAAGCTAGAGGCTAACAGCTGGCTGTAAAGGGGAATGGGGGAAAATTTTAAGATGACACAGCTCACATGTTGATCATATCTGTCCTGCCTGGGCCATAACGAGTGAGAAGAAATTGTCCTGGGCTGCATATAAAATGTACAGCATGTATAACACATATAAGTAACAAAATGACCTCTCTTAAAAAGTATTTTTATTATAATACAGTTGTGTCCAAACTGCAGGTCACCAATTGAACATGATCTATATGAAGGCTATTAAGATGTTTAGCTACATATATAAATGCATCAAGCTGCTTTTATTGCATGTACATTGCATCTCATAAAGGTATTCTAAAATATAGGAATAAATGGTGAATAATGAGCACAGAATTTAACACTATCTATTACAAAAGAACACAATATATGTGTTACACAGGAAGTACCTGGAAAATGCAGATTGAGTGTCTCTAATCTGAGCCTTTAAAAGTTTCAAGTTTTGGAGCTTTGGAGATTTTCAGATTTATGATCCTCAATAGGTAAAGTTCATGCAAATATTCCAAAATCTGACACAAATCAGAATCTAAAAGCACTTCTTGTCCCAAGATTTTTAGAAAAGTGATACTCAGCCCACAGTAAACTCTCCGCATTTCTTTTCTTCCTCTGTTTCTCCTCTTTTCCCTCTTCTTCCTCTCTTCCTTTCTTCTTCCATTCTGTCCATACTCATATTTTCTGCTGAACAATTCTTATGTTTCCCAGATGACAACTCACCAGTGCTAATCTTTGCTAACATGTGAACGGCCACGCTCTCAATGTGTGGTTGCTCTCAGAAGTCTCTTGGTGAGAAGCTCCTGAGAAGGTCTCCCTATGGCTTTTCTGAGGGATTGGTCCCTGGAGATGGAATTTTTTCTATACAGTAGACTTTGGAAGAAAGCTGTTATTAATTAGCCCAATGTATTCTTGGCTAGAGAAATGTCGTAACCATTTATTTAGTAGAAAAACAAACATAAATCTCCAGATAGGCACTTGGTATTAATCAGACAAGTGGAATTCCAAGCTTTATCCCCCATGTTTAGTCTTTGTTGCTGCGGGAGGCAGGGCAGCGTTGGTGGAAAGAGCATCACCCTTTCAGTTCAGCAGACCTCGGCTTGAATAATAACACTACTTGTTAGTAATGTGACAAGGAGCTCCTAACCTTACATTCTTTGCTACAGTTTGATGTTTGGAAACGAGGCATTAATGAGAGATATGACCTAGACTGAAAGAGGTTCCCACTCTGAAGTAAACAAAGTAGTTTCAGCCTCCTGGGTAAAACTAGACAGTCTTGTCTGGGGTGCAAACCAACCAGGAAACATACGACTATTCTAGTGCAACTACACCTGAGATCTGCTTTAGTTTTTATTTTCTATTTTATTCTTTAGTAGATATAGGAAAGCAAACTCAATCAAAAGTGAATTATAGGTTAAGGAACCATCGGGCTGATTGTTCTGTGTTCCAGTTACCTGAATCAATGGCTGGAACTAAATATCCAGAAGTTCTGACATTACATTTATAAGGCACTAGCCTGTTCTTCAAAATGTGTCTTTGCTTGTATTATTCTGCTTGATTATCACAAAGTCCCAGTTAGGAAAGGATCAAAAGATTCCACTCATCTATGTTTCAAAGGCAAAAGAACAGTTGCCTAACCATGCCAAGTGGTTGATTAAGATTTATAGCTGATCAATGGAAAAGGGAAGCCTGAAATTCTTATCTTCAATATGATCCTTTTTCATTGAGTGATACTGTGTGTCCCCTGCAAAATGGAGTATTCGGGGTCATCCCTTATTTTAGTCTTTGTACCCAACTATGGTCCTTGTGATGAGGTTGGGCACTGAAATAGTTTGGATCTGGAATGTGCTTCCCGAAGACTAGTGTATTGAAAGTTTGGTCACTAACTGGTGGCACCACTGGAAGGCGGTGGAAAGTTTAGGAGTTCTGACCTAGTTAGAGGGTGTAGGTAACTGGGGTGGGACCATGAAAGGAATATTGGGCCCCTGGTCACTTTTCTTTCTCTTTGCTTCCTGACAATCATCCTGGAAGCAACCTTCCTTTCAGTTCCACTACTCTGTTGTTCTCCCTCATCATAGACCCCTAGCAATGGAGCCAGGCAACCATGGACTGGAACTGCTGAAGTCATAAGCCAAAATAAATCTTTCCTCTATTATATGATTTTCTCAGGTATTTTGTCACAGCAATGGGAAGCTGATTAACACAGACATTTATAGGTCTGGTTTATGCCTTACACTGCAGGTTATCCTATCTTTCAGATGTAGAAACATCTTTGTGTAGGGCACCTATCAGATTTTAATGGAGAAACTCTGTGTTTTTGAAAAGTTCATGGGTATATATAGACTTGTGCAATGTCTCTATTATAATGCTTAGTATTTGGGGTTTTGTTTGTTTGTTTGCAAACTTCTTGTGGAGTCACTGTTTCCTCATCATTCAGAATAAGTTTCTGTAAGTGGTATGATGACATATGCACAATTTCTGGCTTGTAGTAATTACCAACAAATGATTTGTGTTTTCCTCTTCCCTTCCTATATAGTTTTGGCTCAGTTTGAAGTTATAAGGGAAAGAGCTATCGATAGAGGCGTGATGAAGTCAGCTGAGGAACCAAGAGGAAAACAGAGATCTGTTCCTGCCTTCTCTTTTAGTGTTCTTCAAGAGACCTTCACCCTTGATGATGGTTAGTTTTTAATTACAGTTGACAAATGTGAAATATTTTCTAAACTCAAAAACATCTTGTTAGCCAGGTGTAGTGATGCATGCCCATCATCTCAGCACTTTGAAAGGCCTAGGCAAGAAAATTGGCATGGCAAATTCAAGCCCAGTCTGCACAATTTAGCTACTTAGTGAGATCTTGTCTCAAAACAAAAAAATAAAAAGGGATGAAGATGTAGCTCCATCCCTAGTACAACAAAACAAAACAAAACAAAAACAAAAACAATAAGCATATAAACAAGAAACCCCACAACATCTTCTAATTCTCAAAAGCAGACTTGGAGGCAAAATAAGACCACTAGTTTATTTTCAGCTCTTATTCAAAACATAGCCTTTGTTTATTCTTGCTTTGTCTGCAGAATGATCTTGTTCTTGTGGTCATATGAACTTTAAAACATAACTGTTGCTTTCTCTCCAGGGAAGGCCTATCAAAATTCCTACAAGGTCTGGGATTTAAATGTTATCTCATGTGCTGGAGGAGCTTTAGAGGTTACATGGCACAATTCTTTCATTTCACAGATGGAGAAACTGAAACATGGGAAAAAGGAATATCATGTTCAAGTTCACCCAGGGAGAACCCGGGGTAACCTTTCAGTTCCCCTGAAACTTCTCCTGCAGATATGCTCATTATGGCACTTTTCTGATCGAATGAAAATCCCAGAAGTGGTCTTTTTGAATCATTCCATAAGCCTTCTTAGTAATTATCAAAATGGGAACTTATCCATACAAAACAAAGCTATTTGGAAGAAGTTTAGAGGTAGGAGTTTTACTTACATCAAGCAGTGATTTTTATGCACAATTGATTTGCTTGGAAAACCCTTTCTTTCTGAAGCAAAGTCCATGGATGGAATTTTAAACCCCTGAAATTAAATGCAAAATTTCCCATGTGTTTTGGATGAGAGGGTGGGTAGACTTTAAAACCCCTAGAGACATCCAAACACAAGCCCCCTTCAAAGGCTCTTGTACACAGGCACAAAGGAATGAGTTCTGGACTACCCTAGTTTTTTAATAGAAGAAAATGTCCAGATTTTTTTTATTAGACAGGCCTATGTTCTAATTGTGTGTGGTCATCAGTGGAGGCTGGGAACACATAGTCAAATCTCCACTAACCCATCTCTTCCTCTGGAGGGTGGTGGGTCAGGATCCAAGAACAAAACTAATTTGGGGTAGTCACCTCAGGGAAATATCACTGAATTTCCAGTTTTCCTCTGTGGACTCAAATACAACATGTAGATCGAGTGTCTTTGGCCTTAGAATGTGAGGGGTGAAGCTGGTGTTGAACATTAACATAAAATACTCAAGTACCCAAACAACGCCCAAGTACCATATTTCTTAACTCTTTAGTTCAACATAAATATAAAATTACTAAATTGCATGTCTACTAATTATCTGCCAGTGTGGCTATGAATCTGAGAGGGGCAAAATATCTCAAATACTTCTCATGAGGAAAGATGTTGCCATTTATTGATATGTTTAGCTCGGCCGAAGCAGAGAAATATTATGTCATCAGTAGTTTCTCAAGTTCTTGCCGAGGATTTGAGCTTACATAGCTTTGCCACCATTCATGCTCATTTCCTAGGGAGCATGGAAGAATTTGGTGGCATCTCCTGTCCTCCCTCTCATGTCCTTCCTGTTATTTCAGCATCTTCATTCCTGACAATCAAGCACGGTCAGTTTAATGCCCTTGGCTCTCCTGAGGTCATTCAAGAATTCATGACAGTGTCGTTATTGCTTTACCCACTTTTCCCTTACTGTTCTCTCTGATCTTCCTTCTTAAGGAAGGGTAATGTCGTATTACAAAGGATTTGGTATTTATGTGGTGACTTTAAAACCTTACCTTGGTACAATGTGTGAAGTGTGTGTGTGTGTGTGTGTGTGTGTGTGTACCTTGTGGACACCTCTGCATTTCTTAGTGTGATATTTCCCCAGTGGTCCCTGCTCTTGTCAAAATGAGAATAAATGCAACATTGTACTCTTTGGGGACAATTAGTCCACAGATATTTGTGGTACCTGGCAGTTTTACCAGTAGTGACTGGAGCTGTGAGAAATAAAGATGAATCTGATATATTTATGCTATGATAGGGATGACAGCTTCATTTTGTTTGCCAAGTACCAAGTATGGACAAGGTACTAGGAATGTGAGGCAAACTCTCTGAGTCTCGTCTTCAACCCAGTGGCTATGATAGTCACACATTTTAGAACAGGCATGTTGCATAGTTTAGGTTCACCAAGTATGAAATGTAATTAACATTTCTTATTAGAAGTTTTAAAATGTAAGGAGGGGACAGCGTGCTTGCTTTGCCTGGTGGTCGTGATGAGAAATGCTGATGTAGTGGAGGGCTTGTTGAGGGATGATGGTGTCCTCTCAGAGGGTCTGCCAGAGTCAGCAGAGATCCAGCTTCAGACACCTGTGCTTTGACGCATCCTACTAGCTCCATTCTATCCTCCCAACCTGCACACCCGCTTTCTACCCTTTATACCTATCAGGAGCCCTGGCCTCTGCTTTATTGGCTGGGCTGGGTTTCTGTTTTCATGCAAGATTCTGGAAAGAACTTGATGGTGTGCCTTGGGTCCTGGGTCCTGTGTAAAATTCAGCCTACTTGTTAATTCCTCTTCATGAATTCTTTGGCTGAAGAACATGCTAACACATGGAGATCAATTTTACCATGAGAATGGTTCCTTTTGCCAAAGTATAGAATATCAACACCACAGCAATAGCCTTCACAAGGAAACGGTGTCTGTTATATCACCCTAGACCACTGGAGAGTGACTGTAGTGTTAGGTGTGAAAAATAGGACAAAAAAAGAGAGTTGAAACAGCCAGCTGACCCACAGGATGTACTTTGAATACCAACACAGGCATACTCTTGATTGTCTGGACCCCACTTCTTCATACTTCATCTGTCCTGTCTCCTCTCATGGCCCTCTTGGCCTTTTCTATTTTGAGCTATGTCCACCATGTTCTTGGTCAGTGTTACAACTTTGCATCCACATTATCTTTTTCTGGATTGTCTGGTTCTTCTGGATGTTACTTGGTCAGTTTTGCATTGTTTTTCATGATATTCTCCACATATGTTAACAAGCTTTCTAGAACCTTCCAAATGGGATAAATATACACCTCTCAGCTCTCAGAACCATTTGTTTCTATCCCTCTGTAAAATTCATTCAACACACTTAAGACAATTTTAATTTTTTCATACAAATTCAGTGAAAGACACTCTGTCCTCATTACAGAGCTCAGAAAGTTCATGTTGGATAAGATACCAGAAAATATCTTGGGGTGTAAATTCAGAGATTGAACTCTATAGTTGTGTGATTTGGAGTAACAACATCTCTAATCTGCTTCCTCATTTTTTAAAATGGTAATTTTGCTGCCTTATTTATAAGATAATTATAAAGATTAAAAAGAAATAATGGGTGCAATATAACTGCTAAATGCTATTTGTAAATACTGGTGACTTAGTTTCATGCAATGAGTACCAACAGTTTTAAAGAGAGCGCATCTTGCTGTTCACAATGAAAGTAAACTAGATAGACCTGCACCTGTGGACTTCACAAAAACTGACCCAAAGGCTTACAGAAAGAAGTTCCATCTATTGAGCCTGTACATACAATTCATGTCACCAGCATTATCTTGTTAATTCTCACAATCATCTTGCAAGGTAAGAGTTAACACCTCCATTGTATATATGAGAAAACAGAGTCTCAAGAAGAGTGTATAATTCTCTGAAGACCACAAATGTTATAGACCAGGAATTTGAATGCATGTTTGTCTAGATTACTATTTCATGATAGAGTGATTTTTACTACTCTCCTCCCAAGAAACCCATGGCAATACCTGCAGACATCTGTCATTGTCACAAACTATAAGGGAGCTGTTTGCTAGCGTATGGATGGAGGCCAAGGAAGCTGTAAACATCCTCCAATGTACAGATTGGCCCTCCTGATGAAAAATTATCCAACTCAAAATGTCAATTGTGCTGAAGTTGGGAAAACCTTGTCTAGTTCCACTGCGTCAAATTTTCCTTTATTTCATCCCAAAGATAAAATGATATTTCGTTCTGATGGTTTTAATGATACAGGGTCATGTAAGAGGCCATTTAAGAAAGCTTGTGTGCCAATAATCTCAAATAACTTTTTTACACTATAAACTGTGAGGAAATGGGAATGGCTATGTAGACGTTTATACACCGAACAACTTGGTTACAACTTTGATCTGTTTGTGGCACAAAATCCTCACAGCCGAGGATCTTGGATATAGAAGGGACACGTGAGTTGGGAGCAGAAGGAAAGAGGGGCTTCTCCTCTTCACTCCACTGAGTGGCTGGTTTTACTTGGGAAATTTAACTGATCTCCCAGGTTTAATTTTTTACCTCTGTAAAATGGGTGTATTAGTGCCTACCTCAAAGAGTTGCATGAGGACTGTGTGAAATAATGCAGTGTTTATAACCTGTGCAATTATGAATATTCAATGTTACAAAAAATTTAGGTTCTCTTTGAATGTGGTTAGTTTACTTTCTGCACATTCATACCCAAGGTTAACTCTCAAGGCTGTACTCTTCTCTCTACTTTTCTCAAACTCACCTTAGCTAACAGAATGTGTCCCTTTGGAGGTCACTATGCCAATCCCTCTCAACCTTAGGACCGCTCAACATGGTGGTAACAGGTGATGTTTCACTTGGGTAAAGTTCTTACCCTTTCCTTTTTCCACTTCTCTTACTGTGTTTTTACAGCATGTGATTAAAATGGAGTGAATGCTACTGATGCTGAATGCCATGCAATGGAAAGGCAGGCTCATAAAAGCACTATGGTGTGTCCTCATCCACCTTATTTACCAGATTTGGCACTTTGTGACCTCTGACTCTTCCTTAAAGTCAAGGTGGCCATAAAAAGGAAACATTTTGAATTGACCCAAGACATCGAGGCAGCCATGACAACACAACTAAAGATGCTCAGGAAAGAGGACTTCCAGAACTCCTTCAGAAAGTGACAAAAACAATGGGATATATATGTTTGAAGCAAGCTGTAGTATTGTGAGGGGAATTAATGTCTTTTATTGTAATAACTTCTAAAAATTTAAAGATTCACCATATTTTTACCATATTGTAATAGCTGCAGAGACATTATATGTTGCTCACAGAGTTGAGCGCTTTATCATTAATAACTACTGTGATTTGAAAAGTATCCCCACCCCCCAAAAAAAAGATATGCCCGAACTCTAACCTCTGGTATCTGTGGTTGTAAACTAATTTGGAAAAAGTCAAAACGGGGTCATATTGGAGTAGGGTTGGCTCTGCACCCAGTATGACCTTATCACTGTAGAAATTATAGACATGGGAAGAAGGCCACGTGAAGACCAGACTCATGTGATGGTGAAGAAGAGATTGGAATATTAAGCCACAAGTCAGGGAATACCAGGGCAGCCCGGATCTGCCGGGAGCTAGGAGAGACAGCCTGATGCTGCCACACCTGAAATTTAGACTTCTGGTCTCCAGAGCTCTGAGGGAATACCTCTCTGGAGTTTTAAGCCACTTAATCATTGGACATAATTAGAACAGATCTAGGACACAAACACAATGCCTCATTAGTTCCAAAGTACTCACAACTGATTGCAATCAAGCCACTCTTTCAGAAGGGCTCCATAGCACTTCTTCCCAAAAGAGGATTTAATCAGAAGACAAGACTCCTTGGGGAACAGCAGTCACTCTGTCCTAGTAGCTACATGAACAGCAGGTAGACCCATATCTGCAGCCTGGCCTCAGCACTGAATGTAGCACAAGCTGAGTTATGTCTCTTGGCCCTGTGAAAGGCAGTCCCTCCGCCTGAGCTTATGGAGTCATGCCTTCCTTTCTTCCAAAAGAGCGAGTGACCTGGGTCATTCCCAGGTCCTTGTATCTCCTGCCTTGCAAAAGGGGAAGAGTGGGGTTATACAGACTGCATCCTCTCTGTGGGGAGGTTTGGATTACCCCAACATGGACTTCAGATAATTGGGGAAAAAAAAAATAAAGTTTCATTGGCCCCAGAGTGCTTCTTTGCTTGAACAAGTGTTCCTCATTAACTAAACAAGGGTGGTTTCTTTTTCTTTTCATTTTACCCTGAGTGGCAATTGCCTCTTCTGACTAGTACAAAGTTCTTTGTTTAAAGAATTGTTCTAAAGAACCAAAAGGGAATATGTTTCCAGAATAGTGGCGAATTCCCTGGTGGCAAGAGACAGATGGATCTCCCAGGAGTGGTCACCATGGGTGTGGGTTTGAACCCACTTGGCCACCAGCTCTGTGAACTACATGGGTTAGTTATCTTCCTGAGAGCACCGATTCCTTGTTTGTAGTTGTATTTTCAATTTGCAGTGAAATAATATACGTAAGCATCTGTCATTTGTACGTCAAATGTTATTTCTCTAGCTCAGTGCCCTCTTCATGGCATAGATCCATGCTGGTCTTGGGATGGATGATGGTGTCATTCAAGAGCTGAGGCCTGGTGGCCATGGCTCAGTAGCTATCTGACATATTTCCTGGTAGCATTGCCTAAGGCTGCCCAAAGTCCCCAAACAATGTCTGATGTGACAAATGAAGGTCTCTGGACTTGGTTTTGGTGCTAAAGACAGGTAGGATGGTACTCACCTGGATTTCTCTGTCTATTCCCTGCTTGTCTAGGAAGGCTTCTCTGCTCAGGGCTGATGTTTTATGCTAAGTACAAGATAACAAGTTAGTCTCCCACAATTTCATGGCTGCTGGCAGAAGACATGAGATCCCTGGGTCAGAACCAAAGGATGATACTACTGGAGTGCAAGTCACATGAACTGTGTCTATTTGTGTCCTGTCCCCCACAGGACTACAGGTGGTAGAGGATGTCACAGAAGAGGAACCTTAGGGAATCTGAATTTTTTACATCAGAACAGTAAGCATGCCACCCTGTTGTTTCAGAGGGGCATGCTATTTCTTTTCTATTGGGTTATTGGTTTTTTACTAACACATTAATTATAAACATTAATAAGGTTCAATTTGATACTTCAGTACATATATACAGTGTGTGCTGATCAAATCCAGTTTCCCTTTATTTATCTTCCCCTTCATACCTACTTCCTAAAGCTAATAATCACGGTTTTTTTTTTTAAGAGCAGAATATATTTATTGAGGGAAAGAAAGCTTCTGTCTGAGGGACAGAAGGGGGCCCGAGCGGGTTGCCCAAGAATTAATCACTGTTCTATATTCAGGTTGACTTTTTAAAAATCCCACATAAGAGAGAAAACCTGTGGTATTTGTCTCTTAGTGTTTGGCTTATTCCACTCAACCAATTGTCCTCCAGTTCCATCCAAGTTGTTGCCAATACAGGATTTCACTCTTGTTTATGGCTGAATAATACTCCATTGTGCCTATGTACCACATTTTCTTTATCATTCATTCATCAATGAGCAGTACCTAGGCTGATTCCATACCTTAGCAATTGTGAATAGTGCCACAATAAACATGGCATGCATGTTCTGTGGTACGCATAGGTGTTGATAGACTGATCTCATTTTTGGAGGAAAGGACGCATACCCAGAAGTAGGATAGCTGAATCATCTGCTAGGTCTGTTTTTAGTTTATGGAGGGAGGTCCATGGCATTTTTCATAGTGGTGCCACTAATTTACATTCCCACTGGGAATTAAATTTCCTTTTTGGAGAACAGGGTATTAATGTTCCTTTTGGGAGATGTTATTTCTACCCCCATGCATGTTTATTGCACAAAATTAAAATCCATGTTCAGAATAAAGGCAGCCTCTGCCTCTGTTCTCAAGATGTGCAGAAATGTATACGACTCAAGAAAAATTGTCTCCCAACAGTACTACTGATCTTTGTTTCTTGTTAAAATTATAAAGCACTAATAATTGTTTAGAAAATGTTCCATGCTACCCTTCTCTCTTCTCATTTTCTCAGTCTTCTTTTGTACATTTTATTCAGAGACATGACTACAGTGGAAAGAACATAGCCCGCAGAACTTTGTGGCCCTGGGATTGCTGGCACTAGGACCTTGGTTGCCTTCTGGTTCGTCATAAAGTCATGGACAAGTGACTTACTCTTCCTCTCAGATCTGTCGCCTTTGAATGGAGATAAGAAAGCCTACCTCGCTTTGAGTGTGAAAATAAATTTTGCACATAGCAGGTCCTTTAAAGGGTAGGGCCTATAGTATTCTTGCATAATTAAGTCAAGAGAGGAGGGTAAGCTTTGAGTGTCCAAGTCTCTACAGAGAGCACACCAGGGTGGAAGCTAGCCTGAGAGTGAGGGACACATTTCAAAGAAAACTGCACAAACAGGACTTTGATCTTTCCAAGCATCCCTCCTTGCTTCCTGAGGAAAGAGGAGCATATCTGATACTGGAGGCAAATTTCTAAACCTGAAGAAGGCAATTTCTTCGGCTTTCCTGTGGAGCTCAGATCCAATGACCTTTGTGTATTCCTCATGCTTTTTAGTTCCACCTCCATTAATCTAATGCAAAACACCCTCTGCTCTTCCATCTGCTCCTTCCTGGCTACTTTCTGCATCATCTTCCCCTCCCCGCAGCCTACATATCTGATTTTTTTTCCTTAGCTGCTGCCTTTGCAGTGCAGGGAAGCTGTAAGTCACTGTCAGCACCTCCTCCACCTTCCTTCCCAGCAAGTCTTCGTCTTTCTTCACCCCAGCCTTTGGAGGAGTGAAATCAGACCTACTACTCTTCCATGCCTGGTTTTCAGAACCGAGGTAGTTGAAATCCTCCCAGGGACCTCATTTCTGTTTTGTGAATTTCTCTTACTTTTGATTTCTTAAGCAGAGAAAATTAATTAAACCCTTGGCTTCTGGAAAGGTCCAGAGTCATGAAGAGTTAGAAGGTGATGATTACCAGGGCTTTTATTCCAGCAGATTCTCAAGAGGCGTGGACCTGCCCCATGCTGTAACATCTGTTTTCTCAGATTCTGTGTTACTGCCCAGGTTGGTGGCTAAACTTGGAGAAAATGATGCAGCTCCTCATGCTGAAATCTCTTTTATGATATTTAGATGATCTATAGTGTTAGATTTCCTTATATGATGGTTCCTGAGTTCTAGTAGTGAAGGAGAAAGAAAATATCCGCTTATGCAAACAAAGCTAGTCATTATTTACCTTGTCTATGTAGCATCATCTATTCCATTGTATATCTAACTATATACTATGTATATTTATCTATCCATTCTCTATATCTTATATATCTGTCTGTCTGTCTTAGACTATCTTCTGTTCAATCTAACAGAATACTCAGAGCTGTACTTTTAATAAAGAAAATAGGTTTATTTAGTTCTGGAGGTCAAGGCAAATGATGCCAGTTGACTGGGCATGGTCACCTGGCTCCATCACAACATGATGAAGAAATAGAAATGGGATCTGGTATATGGAAGAGCATGAGGTGGTTTTACTTTATAGCAATCCACCTTGCCAGAACTAATTCACTCTGTGCAGTTAGCGTTATCGCTTTTAAGATTGGTGTCCCCATAACCTAAGTGCCCCCATAAGGTGTCATCTTTTAAAGGTTCTACCACCTCAGCACCCCCACATGAACCCTTAAGGGCCGCACTCAAGCCATATCCAAACCATAGTTCTATCCATCTATCCATCCATCTATTTACCTTTCTCTCATCCATCTCAGGAATTGTATCTCAAATCATCTAAATGTACTGATTAAAGATATGAAACTTGATTTTTTCTACACTCTGGATTTTCATGACCATTAGTTAGTTTTTAGTTTGCAGAAGGTCCTGACATCTGTAGTTCTCACTATTCTGATATACATGTGGAGTATTTGGCCTTTGGAGTGTACAGCAGCACTGCTAAATACTCACTCACCTAACATTTTAGTACCAGACCACTATGAAAACTCTCACTCAGAGCTTTTTCTAACCTGGAAACTTTTCCATTTCAGAAGAAAGTTTTGTTTTCATTTAAGGAAAACCTTCATAGGAATTTCAAAGCCAAGTGTTGTCCTGCTGTCTCATCAGTGAATGCAGGGGACACAAGGATAGAGCTCATCACCACATGTTTCCATAAGAGGAGGAAATACCAGGAAGCAGAGGGACCAGGAAAAGTTGAGGGGGCCCACCACCAAAGGAGGAAGAGGAGCAACACAGGAGCAGTAGAAACCCCACAGGGCCATTCCTGTGTTAGGATGGTGCCAGGTGTAGGTACTGGGTCTCAGGGAAAGGTGAAACCTTGTTTTCTGAGCAGGGTCTCTGGGCAGAGTAGGATCATCAACTATGAGATGAAATTTCCTTTCAATGCCCTGATGTAGTCCTAGGTCCTAGGGCTCCAGCGCCCTCAGCTACACCCAGAGGTGTGTGAGGTCAGAGAGGCCCATATGGGTCTGCCCCGAGGCTCTGCCAAATTGTGGTAGAATTATTTATATGTGCTCATTTGTCTTTATGGAACAACATTAAGAAACGGATATTTTTATCCACAGATGCAGAAACAAAATGAGTCATGGGTGACTCATTGAAACATTTTATTTCTAGAAAATTTCCATGTGTGATATTGAGGGGTATTTGCTTCGGTCAGGCATATAAACTAACCCTGTTCAACAGACAGAGTCCCTAAAGCTTGCTGAATGAATAAGAAAGGAGAATTTGCCACAAGCATTGATCTTGAGTTCACCACACCTTCAGCATCTGGGTCATTTTCTATGGAAGCAAGATGGTTCCTTCTTTCCTTTTTAGTCATTTAGGATTTTTGGTTCAACTTCCTACTCATTGTCACTCACTCCTTTTATGGAAACTTGTCTTGGCAAGAAACTGAGTTGCTGGTCACTTGTACCTTAGTGAGATTGTAAGCTACTGATTCTGCAGTATGGGTACAGTACTTCCCACTGGGGAACCAAAGGCTTTATTTCCAAGGACTGAATGCTGGGAGACAGCATGGGCAGGGCAGCCTCCGAACACTTCAGCTCAGAACTGAGGTCTCCCCTAAAATGTACATTTTCTTGGTTTGCCCTTGGATGCTTCTCGGAGCCTAGGATTTCTCATTTGCAAAACATGTTAGCCATTTAAGTCTCAAATATTTTTAGAGAATAAAATGAGAAAAGCAAATGTGTCCACACAGAAAACACCAGCTATAGTTCTTGGCATGCAACACATGCTCAAAGTGGTAGCTGTTGTTATCATTATTTTTGTTAACACCATTTATCCTACAGGCTGTGTTAAAAGTACACAAATCATTGTATAGAGAGATTTTCTAACACATTAAATTTTATTCTAAAGTCTTTACTAAAGTGAGATACTTTCGAAACAGCATACGAAATATGATAGTGTGTATGTAAATACATTAAAGATCATGGAAATTCCTTGCCAATCAAGCAGTTCCTCTAAGAACACTGGGAGTCCAGTGAAGAGGCATCCGCCTGGGTGTCCTAACAGTAAGGAAGAAATTCCAACCAGGCAGAAAACTTCACGTTTCGAGAATCTGCCTTCTACATGTGAAGACAATATTTCCCTCCCTGACTTTCATGTTGGAACTCAAATTCTTTTGAAGACAGATGTCTCCAATTCAGACTGAGGTTCAAAGCCCACACTAAACCTTCTGAAGCATCGGGGGTGTGCAGGTTTCTCATTTCTGGGTGGGCACGTTCGGACTTCTCACCAGCTACAGGAGGGCCGAGCGCTACAAACATTCCTGCAGAGGTTCAGACAGGCGGAAGTTCAGCGCGCATTTACAAGGAACTGAAGGGCAAATTCAAGGTGACTGAGGAGCAGCTTGTAAGGATGAGAAGGGGCTCCCTGCTCCCTGGAGTTCTGTCTCTTGTGCAGTGCACACTTTTCATAGGTGTTACCGAGAGACTGCTGGTGCCATCCCGCCACTGAGGGGACTTCCAGGAGGGTGTATTCTGCTACTTAGAAGGTCATGGTTTAAAAAGAGGGTCACATCCACATTGATAACGTGCTATTCGGGTCATGGAAAAACAGTGCAAGTAGCTGCTTATGTTTCTAGGGATTTGGGGAAAATTCCTTAAAGGATGTTGGATTAGATTATGTCTGGGATAGGTAAAAGTTCAACAAGCAAAAGGATTTTTAACAGAAGGGAGGAGAAAGCACGCAGAAGGAGCAATACATGGACAAGCATGACACAGGCACCACCCCTAACCCTTTCCCTTCCTTCTATTACTGGTTAAACAGCGACAAGGAGGGCACGGAGGTACCAGGTGTGAGGGGGTTTGTGCCAGGCTGTTTGGCTTCAATTTATAGACAAATTAGTGACTGTCCCCCAATCAGGGAGACTTCCCAGTTTAATGCCTCTGCATCTACCCTTCCCTCTCTTATCACAGATTGCAATGGGATGTGCTAAGGACCAGTTATTTGCCTCTGGTTCTTCCTCTGCTCCCAACAGGTCCTTAACAGGAAAGCGTGATTGTGACAGGTGTACTTGGAGATGGCTCTGGTGACCCCTGCCTGCTGGTACTCACGCCTTTCCATTAAGTGTAGGAGGAACCTATGTCTGCTTCCAACCAACAGAATACCGCCAAGAAGGTGAGACGTCATGTCCAAGATCAGGTTTTAAAGGACTCTGACTTCCATCCTGCCTTCTCTCCCTCTCTCTGACTCTTCTCACGCTCTCACGCTGGTGAAACACGATGCCGGGTTGTCAGTCGCCTTCGTGGAGAGGCCACTAGGCCAAGAACCAAGGACCACCTCTGGTCAGAACCAGCTAGAGACTCTCAGTCCAACAGTCCTCTGGGAACTGAATTCTGCCAACAACCACAAGACTCAGAAGTCAGCGCTTCTTCAAAGGAAAAGTCGGACGAGTTCCCAGTCCTGGCCAGCACCTTGAAGGTAACTTTGTGCTAGGGCCTGTAGCAGAGGCTGAGGCCAGCTGTGCCTGGATTCCTGATCTGCAGAAACTGTGAGACAACAAGTGTGTGTTGTGTGAAGCTGTCCACCTTGTGGTCATCTGTTATGCAGCAGTAGATACATGGACATTCCAAGATCTGCTGAGGCAAAAGGGTTCATGTGGGATGGGGAGAGAAACCTACGGTGGCCCAGCCAAGCCAATTGCTTCTTTGCATGTTAGGCCTGGCATGTTCATGGGGGCAGTCCTTCTGTGACATTAGCATGGACCCGCAGAAAACAAACCCTGGGTTCACAGAGCATGGGAAAGATGCTTCTAGGAGTCAGTGAAGCCAACTCTTTGCTCCAACCCTCACAGTCCTTATGAAACATTCTGTGGAAAGTTCTGGAATCATAGTGGAGTGAAAAAACCTATTTACATTTCAGCCAATATTTTAAAGAACCACATAAGTCTAAAGAGTCAGAGCCAGCACTTGACAGGCCAGAGGGAAGATGTTTAAGAGGAATATCATAGAGCTCATTCAGAAAGTCTCATTTTCCACTAAATAATTTTTGGGACTGAACAGTCTAATGGTAAATGACACAATGAGCTGTAGTCTCTTCCTTCTGTGTTCTCCCGCTGACATTCAGCTGGAGATCACTAAGGATTCAACTTGCTCCATCTATGCCTCACATTTGGAAGAAAACCAAAGCCTGGTCAATGACAAGCATTTCTTCTTAACTCTTCCTTAATGCACTTCTGAACTTCCAGAAAAATACTGGGATTTTTTTTTTCTACCAGTGATGTTTAGCTAAAATTTTGTTTTGATCCAGTTTATTTAGAGTTGTAGAGTTTGACTTTTGCTCTCAGGGAAGTATTTGAATCTGAAGTTGTGCTTTTAGGGTACTATAGATTCTGAAGTTCTGCCAAGTAGCACATAGTTACTTGCTTTTATCACTTTAATTTATTAGGATCCTAGGTAAGATTGCATTTGTAAAGCACAAAAAGAGATAGTGAAAAAATAATAATGAGAAATGTAATATATCCTTGAAAACATGTCAATCCTCTAACCATAATAGGTTCTACTAATTTTTGTGTTTAAGATGTGTGTGCTAATGTGATTTACTGAATTCTTACCTTCTATCAAGTAAGTGCCTTGGTGGATTTAATTCAAATACCAATGTGTCATTCATTCAGTGCAAATGTAATTTTTGCCCCTAGTAGAGAATAAAATGGTCAAAAGCAACTGGGACATTTTCATCCTTGAGCCTAAAGATCTAGTGATGAAGCACACAAGATAAAGTGATCACCGTGAATGTGATAATGCTCTCCGTATGATTCAACTAGCCAGGCTCTTCGTCTTTGCCTATAATAATTCTAAGGACACCTTTAACTTTAAAAAAAAAAACAATTTGGAAGATAAGCCATCCATCCTGGTTAACACAGATTGGTCCCAAATTTTATTTGTATAGAAAGCGTCCTTTGCTAAAAGTGATCACATTTTCCACTTCTACTTAATGTAAATAAAAGGTGATCGTAAACATTTATCTACTTAATTTGTATACTGATAATTTAGATCTGTTTGGGGGGTGGCAAACCTTTTAGAGCTTTCAATTATAAGGAACAGCCCGCTGCAAATCGCATGCTATAGGTTCGCCTCCACTGTCATAGATTATCTAATTTTCTTGACCATTTTATAAAATTAGTCTTGTTTTACCCAGGCCAAGGGAAAACAAGCCTAAGGTGACTCACTTCTTCCGGTTTTGACAGTTTCCCAGTTGCCATGGGCAATGCTCATGTATTGCAAAGCATAAATATCTGCCTTCCTATATGGATATGATGACTATTGTGAATTTCTAGGGAGGGAACCTACCACCCACACTGCTCTTTCTTTTATTTTTCATCCCTCCAAGGAATAATTGTGAATCAGAGAATAACTGTATGGAAATCAGAGCTGAAATAGCCTATTAATCACACCTGTCATCGTTTCCTCAAATTGTGGTTGATTTATGATACGCCCTATTGCTTCCCTGCCATGGCCACGCCATTCCCGTGATATGAAATCACATACACACACCATCAGGGACTACTTAAAGACTGTACAGAGGGAGAAATAAAAACAAAACAGAATTAATGTTGGAGAACATATGGGATGCAAATACATCACTGGAAAATCTGGAGGACACTGGAAATTAATGTTCACATTAATAAAACCAAAGGGGACAATCAGTTGATCAACACTGGATTATCTAAGATAATGGAGGATGGGGTAGAGAGTGTAAAAATAGTCCAATAATAGAATGCTCATCTTTAGAACCAAAGATGCTCCCAGGACCTCATTCTCAGCCTCTGTGAGCTGGTGGTAATTTCTATGCAGAAGAATGGTCCAGATCAGTTCCCATCAAATCTAGGTGAAGGTTCTCCAGTCATGTGGTAGCAAAGTGTGCCAGAGAAAAGGGAAAAGGAAAGGGAACAGCGAGGGAAGAGGAAGCTAGAGGAAGTAGATCTGACTAATGGCTATTTTTCATTGTTTCTGAAACCAGACAGTAGAGATCTGGGAAGAAACTTGGTGCCTTGCCCATGCTCATGTCCACCAAAATTCAAATTGCAGAACTGGGTTTCAGCTGCCAACATCTATTGGCACTGCCCTGAGACTGTACTTCCTCTGATGAGTCAGTATTTAAGCTTGATCTCAGTGGAATGTCCTTCATGTAAAAATAAAATCTCCAAGTCCTATGTATTCCAGAAATCTGTCTGGTGTTATTTTCTAAAATATTTCAACAAAAAGAGGTAGTCAATAATGAGGTCGTGAGAGAAGCTAACGTGGAACTTCATTGTCTTTGGGGCAGCCGTGGATTTTCTCTCCCTCCAGGGCACATCCCCAGTCAGGTTAAACTCATCTCAGCAGTGCAGAGAATAGGAAGAGACAGAGAGAAAGGCAGGGATCTGGGATGCTCCTGCCTCTGCCAGGGAGTCCTGTGTCTTCCAACCATCTGTCTTTTCCAATTGGGAGTGATGTTCTTGGTGATGGTTGTTGGAAGATGACTCCACACTTGTGGGTTCTCTGCCTTCACATGTTCTGCCTCTTAATTAGTTTCATTTTGCCTGGTTACTTGTCATCACATTGGGAAATGTGCACCATCTCAAAGTCGGGCAGATGTGTGTTCAAGTCTTGCTCTGTCTCTGTTTATCAAGCGAGGTAGAATTTCTGAGTCTCAATTTTCTCAAACTATTACTATCAAATGAAGATAGTAACAGCTGGATTATAAAATGCTTGGGAGGATTGCATAGATACAAATGGCTGGGAATATGGTTTGACACAGAGTGGGCACTTAGGATGACTCTGTATATGTGTGAATACAATCAATAAGTGATTGATGGACTGGTTATTTGTCTTTCAGAAATGGACTCGCAGAGTTTTAGAGACTTGGTAAGTCTACTATCTGTAGAGTAGATCATCAGGCTGAAGATTCTAGGAAAGGTTGAAGGTTGCCAACTGGCAGAATTCTTTTTTTGCTCTGGAGATCAATCTTTGTTTTTATTTTATTTTTTTTAAGGTCCCCAGTGATTGGGTGAAGACCATCCACATTTATGGAGGGCAATCTGCTTTACTCAACAGATACCAATTTAAATGTTACTCTCACCCCAAAACACCTTCACAGAAATATCCAGAGTCATGCTTCACTAATTATCTAGACAGTGTGTTCCAGTCCAGTTGACACAGAAAATTAACCAGCAAAGCACGTATTCATGTAAAATTGGGAGCTGTATAGTTCCCTGCATGTATCAAATAATTACATGCATCAAGTAATTAAAGGCAGTGTAGACTTCCTAACACTGACTTTATGTAGGAAAACAAGCTCAATAACTTTAGCTGGTCACCCCATACTGCACAGTTTGGTCTTTCAAGATTCACTGTCTCTTGTGTTCTGGGTCGTCTCTGGATTAAGTGAGTCTCCTCTTTGACTGACTGATGAAAACTGGGATGGAGGGGAACAAAATCCAAATGTGATGCATGTGTAGATGGAGATAGTTGCTGAAGGAAAAGGAAATTCAGTCACTCTGTCCTGAATAGACATATGACCCCATCCTGGCTTTGTGGACAAAGTCTCTCTGATGGAGAGACCACTTTCTCTATTCCTTGAGGTCCACAGGTCTTCTGCGTGCGCGTGATGAGCTCTCCATCATTCACCAGCCTGGCCCCAGGGTGCACACATCGGACCTATGAATGTCTTTGGACTCCTTGACAGGAGTCTTTCAGGTCTGCAAAGATGGGTTCAGTTGAAAGGACACCAAGATCTTCAGATGGAGGCACTTGCCAGGCAAATCTGTGGTGAAGCAGCAGCACCTCCTGAGGCTTTTTTTTCCACCTTCCCCTGTTATGCTACCTCCAGAAAGAGAAGGGAGAGGAAATGCTTCCCCCAGCCTTCGTCCTCCTGGTGGTTTCTTACATTCCTCTCGACACCAGCAATCAACTTAAAAGGCCAAATGGATGTGAGACAAGATGGCAGGTTACACATAGAGGTTCTTAGAGTTTTTAGGTTAAAACAGTTGTTCCAGATGGACCACAGGCTCATGGAGTCCTCTGGTAGGAGATTTCCTGAAGATGCTCCCATCCTGAAAGGTTTTCTGAGGTATCCAGTGTTTCTGCCTTTCCAGCATTTTCTCCCTTCTGTATTCAAGCATGTTGTAAGGTGGAGGCTTTGTCTCTTACTCCTATGTGACCCCTAGTATTATCTGTGCCGCCTTCTTCATTTGCACTCATACTTTGACACTTGTCATTAACTTTTGGAAATCGCGAGGAGGACTGAAACCAGTGAGGACTGAACAAATCTTCCCCCATTAGAAATAGTGTGAATAGAAAACATTTTTGAAAGTTTCTCAGAACTTTTACATTTTATTGGGCTAACTTTAGCCCTTCACTGAGTTATTGTTAGCCTTTAGGCTTAGTGCAAGGGTCCTTAACCCCTGTGCAATGTGTGGGTACCAATCTTTGTCCAGTTAGGAACCAGGCCACATAATTGGAGGTGAGTGGCAAGCAAGGGAAGCTTCATCTGTATTTCCAGCTGCTCCCTGTCAGTTGCATTACCGTCTGGGCACCGCTTCTTGTCAGACTGTCAATGGCATTAGATTCTCATAGGAGCATGAACTCTACTGTGAACTGGCCCTCGAGAGACCTGGGTTGAATCATCTGGAAACTCTACTCCCCACCCCCTGTCAGTGGAAATATTGTCTTCCACGAAACTGACCCCTGGGGAACACTGGTTAGTGGTATGACTCTTAACTGGTTTACAACTCATGATTAGCACTGTAAGTGCACTACAATACAAGACAGTAAGGACGGATATGTAAGTGTTCCCCACTGTTTAGGAGTTACCATGAGAGTAATGCAAGCACTGAGTGTTGAAACAGTAACAAGTACTGGGTTTGAAGAGTTCTGAAGCCCATGAGTATGGAGGAATGACTGTACCCATTTTCCTCCTGCTGGTCACCCACTCATCCCACAAACTCAGGGGAAATATAACTCCTTCCAGAATGTTATCCTGGAAATGCAATCATTTCTGTGTTTCCATGCAATCTATGTCTCTATTATGGTGCTTATCAAGTTAGTGTAATCATCACATACATGTCCACACCCCACCCCAAGAGTATTAGCCCTCAAACACATAGGCTAGGGAATAATCTTCATTGAATCTCAGCATCAAGCTCAGACAACAGCCGAGAAGACCCTCAATAGATGTTTATTAGCTGCATGAGAGAATGGAGGGAAGGATATCTTAGGAAGATCTCAGAAATGTCCTTAAGTTTTTATGTGAATTTCACAGCCAACTTGCTATGTGACCTTAAGCAATTGCTTGTTCTCTCTAGTTTTCTTTATGTGTCAAATTCAAGATGGCTCTCAGCTGGCAATTGAGTGCTTTCCTGTTTAGAGCAACTGTACTCCCCGAATTATTCAAGGTTTCCATGCACAACACAGCTTTTGAGCAAAGACGCATCACTACGTTATACTCTCAGCACCCTGCAACAAGTCTAGGTCATATTGCAATGGCAGCACAGGCTCAAGCAAAAGTCTTCCGATGCTGTTTATTGCCTGAGTCATTGGGATAAGAAAAAGGAATCGTGAAACTCTCAGAAGCCCTTCTTTCCTGAATTCCCACCTGTTCTGTGCAGGTAGCTTAGTGGTAGCCTCTGGATGACAACAACAACCGACACCATGGTCTGAGATAAGTGGGGAAACCAAAACTATTGGATCAGAAGCCAAGGGTCAACAAGCCATGAAAATAATAGAAACCCAGTATTTGAAAAGACCTGAGAATCTCTGGGATCAGTAACTTTACCCATGATCAGAGGCAATTTTTTCCAGTGGATCTTTTATACCTGCTTGATTGCTCTAAAATGTTTAGCTCACTCTATCCTGAAGCAGTCTGTGACAGTGTTCGAACACAAAGAAGGAACACTGGTCAAATTCTACTCAAATGCTATTGACCCTGGAGTCTACTTTGCTTGAGAATAGAAACAATCGTGATCTCCGATGGTCATATGTTCTAACAATCAGGAGAATGTGTTTACAGGCAGATTTTCTGTTTTCTAATCCTGAAGCAAACACATGGTCACTTTTCAACTTGGGCAAGATGTAGAGCCTCTCAGTCCCTTTATTCTCAATAGAAAACGAAGGTAATTATACTGAAATGGGAATGTTATTACAGTGCAGTTATGAGATTCAAATGAGATGATGCTTGTAAAATGCTAAGTATGATGATCAGCACAAAATAATGTTTATTAAGTATTTCTTACACCCAAAACACATCAACTGCCAATTGCAAGACCTTTTTTCCTCTCTCTAGCAAAGAGACAATTAGGACAGACACAAGATCATTACTTGGAGCCACCAAATTGATGACTATCAGGAAAATAGGGGACTGAATTGGGAATCAGAGAAATTGGTTTCAAGTCTCAGGTCTGCCACTTCTGCTACCTGGGTTCCCTTATGTAAGTCACTCTGATAATCATCTAAGTGATAAATCGCTTTTATGTCAGCATTGCTTCCTTTTAATAAGCATCAATGGCTCAATCTCTTTAGATTTCTAAGTTGGTTGAGTTATGTAAATGACATTACAACAAAGCAGTAAGATAATTTAAAAACTTTTCCAAATGTATGCAGGTGTTCCTCCTGAGAAAATCTGATATGCATCTTTCTTTTTTTAAAAAAATTCTCTCCCCAACACATGAACATGAAGTAAAAATCACTCCCCTTATTCAGGTATGGTGGAGCATTCCTGTGATCCCAGCACTTTAGGAGGCTCAGGTAGGATGATCTCAAGTTTGATCCTAGGCTGGGTGACTTAGTGAGTGATAAAAGGGCTGGGAATGTAACTCAGTGTGAAGCCCTGAGTTCAATACCTAGCAGCTCCCCCTCCCCTACACAAATTCACTGCTTTCCATGGTCTCTAAGTTTCCTCTCCTGATGGGGTGTTAGCTCATTATGCTGATGAAAAACGATCAGTGGAAGTTACTACTCAGAAATCATCTTGCACATCTGCTCATCTGTCAAAAAAATAAAAATGCTGCGTGGAGATGATCAGTGGTATAATGTTTCATGAGTTCCTACTGTAGTATATACAAAAATTAAATTTAATGAAAGTTGACAGGCAGGAAAGTAAAAGCACAGTACATCAGTATTAATATTCCGTATCTTAAAACTCTATGCACACACTGAACTAGGGTATATTCATATTATCCTCTCCCCCCAAAATTGTAAAATCATTAAACCCATAAAAATTCCACTAGTCCATAATGTTTGCACTCATTTTCTCCTCTCTTTCACCTGTGCATCCAGGGCTTGGCTCTGGTCTTCTTACCAGCTTCTATTTCACACCACTGCCCAAGTCAAACTGGGTGAGGAAAGAAGATTTGCAAATACTTGAACAATGAGGCTGGCTGACTTCTTACCTCCGGTCCCCCTAAGGCTGTCTCTCTGCCCCACATTTCCTTGGCTCCCACCCCCAAAGGCTGCAGCAGGAAACAATAGCTGTCAGCCCCCGCCAAGCTGTGTCATCCTGAGATACAGCTGAATAATCAATTACCGGGTGAGTGTATCTGAACTACCCTGGCTGCCTTCCACGGGCTTCCGAAAGATCAAAGTCTACAGGAGCGGGGCTCACCCTTCCCTGCCATCGTGCTCCTCAGCCCTAGCCTGCAAGGCACCCAGCAGTTGCCTCACCAGCTTGGCCTGGCTTCTTCCATCCTTCCCACAAGGTATCTGGGAAGAAAGTCCATTGTTCCCTGAAAAACGGGACCTGTTGGAAAGAAGAGGAAGTACGGACAACCACACTTGGGAACTTTGTGATCTGGGGCAAGGACCAAGGAGCTAAGAAACAGATACCTTGAGCAATGTTCTGTTTTCCTTTTGGCACATCAAGTGACTGTATTAAAATAAAATGAATAGAGCTAAACCTTGAGGACCTCGAGGAGAAGCCAGGATACTGAGTGTCCTCACGTTATCACGTCCCCAGATCCCACACAGTGAGAAAGGGTGCTTGTATCGCTCACGGTTTTCCTGTAAGAAAAGTCAGAATATGAAGAGATTCCACAGAGGCGTATTGCCAGCAGCGGGAGGAAGCTGGGAGATAGTTTAAGGAACCGAAAAATTCTCGTGTGTGAAGGTGTCCAGTTGTTTTGAGTGTTGGCGTAGATATTTATGTTACTTTGGGGAAAATGGTGGCACAGGCGGAATATCTGATGTAGAAGTGGTTGGCGGGCAGATCAAACAGTGGGGTGGAATGGTGCACTTTAAAAACAAGCATTGTTTATATAACAAGCAAAGCACCCAGATGCAAAAAAGCCCCACGAAGACAGCATTTTTTGTCAGGTATGTATTGGCGCTTCATCCTTAGTGGACACTGAAGACTCAGGCAAATTGGCCTGCAGCAACCAGATAAACAAGTCCCTAGATTAAGTCAGTCTGTAGAGAGGAATCAGTCCTGAGTGGTCAAATCTGTAAATTTAGAGCTACAATTGTATAACCCTGATGTCTGCTATGGAGGTGAAATGAGAAAAGTACTACTAACCAGCTACCGGGATCTTATTTATTTTTTTATTCTGAGCAGCAAGACAAAGTGATAACATCCAGCAAACAGGAATATGTATTTAAGATCTTTTGAGGGAGGCTTTACCTTGACAGTATCTGATAAAAGCTATTAAGCATGAGGCTGCTTTGGCGGGAGTGAAATACTCTAAAATTAGATCATGGTAAGTGCTGAACAATCCTGCAAATATATAAGGTATGGTCAAAATGTATAAAATGTATTTTTTTTTAAATTGAATAGAGTAAAAGACACAATACCATTAATTCCTCTCAAAATACTTCCCCTCCTTTCAAACATACTTATACCATCCTTCTTGCACTTTTCAGGACAGTTCTGAACGTCCTCTTCTGTGGGTGTCTTTGGTTGCACCATCCTGGCTGCCCCAGTGTCTTGAATTGATTCAAAATATAGATCATTCACGGTCTTTTGGACTTTGGGGTGGAGACAGAAGTTGCCTGATGCTAGATCTGGTGAATAAAATGGATGAGGACACACTGTAATCTTCATGCAAGTCTGCCTTTGCATTGAATGTTACATTCACTTTTTTCCCCCCACATCCACAATGTTAAAAAAAAAAAAAAAAAGAGTTTATTTTGGCTCATGGTTTCAGCCTGTGGTCAGTGGACTCCAGGACAGAAACAGGATGGCAGAGGGCTATGCTGGAGGAAAAGGTGCTCAACCCATGGCAGACAGGAAGCAGAGAACAAAGAAGGGAGGAGCCAGGGAAGGAGATACCCTCTTCAGCTCACACCCCCAGGGACTTGCCTCTTCCTTCCGACCCAGCCCCACCACCCAGCAGCACATTCGCCTCTGAATTCTGGTGGATCAATCCACTGGTGAGCGTAGTGTCCCTACCATCCAATCACCAGATGCCTCATCTCAGAACACAAGACCCTTTGTGGGGACATTGTAGAGCTAAAGGATAACATACTATATTGTGTTTTCCCTGCTCAATGTAGCCTGATTTTCTCAAAAAATCTTTCTTTGATTTTCTCTATCTTTTCCCCCCATCTCATTGTTTCTCACTTTGATGTTTATCATGTCACTTATCTTGCTCAGTTTTTATTGTTTGAATCACTTCTTTTGGTTTCTTAAGGTAGTTGCTGAACTGGTCATTGATCTGGGACTTCATAAAACTGTATCCTAGCTATACTTAGTGATATGAAACTTCCCTTCGTGCTACTTCAGCAGCAGTCCACAAATTTTAAATATTTCATTTTCATTTTCATTCAATTCCAAACATTTGATTCTAGTTTCCTTTTCAATTTCTTTGTTGGTTAATGGTTTATTTTAAAGTGTGTTATATAAATAATTCAAAAGTGTCCAAATATGTTTCTGTCATTGATTGAAATTTAATTTCATTGTGATCAGTTGATAGACTTTGATTTCTAACGCCATCCCATTGTAAGCAGAATATGTACTTGAGTCTTATAAATGTATTGAGATTTGTTTTATCACCCATAATAGAATCTATCTTGGTAAATGTTGTATGTCGTCTTGAAAACAATGCATCTTCTGTTTTTGGTAGTAAGGGTCTGCATATCAGTCAGGAAAAATTAGTTAATAATCTTATCAAATCTTCTATATTTTTATTAATTTTTTAATCTTTTTGTCTCTATACATTATTGAGCAAATGATATTTAAATCTCCCATAATAATTTTTTATTTCTCTATTTCCACTTATAGTCCTCAGTTTTTCCATTATGTGCTTTGATATTCTCTTGTTAGGTGCATAAAGAGTAAAGACTATGACTTCTTATATAGATTGACTTTCATTGTCATTATCAAATGATATTTTTCTCTGGTAATTTTCCATGGCCCAAATGTATTTTGTTTGATGTCGGTACAGCCATTCCAGCTTTTTTTTTTTTTTTGACCTGTATTAGCATGGCATATATTTTACATATCTTTATATTTAGTGTGTTTTCCTGCAAGCAGCATATAGTTAGATCTTGCTTTTTTTAATCCAATCTGTCAGTCCCCTGCCTGGCAGCATTTTGACCATTTACATTTAACAGTTTATTGATTTTAACAAGTTTTAAGTTTATCACTTGCTATTTCATTTCTCATCGTTGAGTCTGTTCTTTGTTCTTTTGCAATTTTTCTGCTTCACTTGGGATTACTTGTGTGTTTTTTTTTATTTTTTAATGATTCTATTTACAGCTTTCTTCATAGTTTACTAGGTATAAGTTTTGCATATTTAGTGGTTGTAATTAGAGCCTATACTGTATACCTGTAACTTATCACAAATGACCTTCAAGTGATATTCTACTATTTTGCCTGTAGAATAAGAACATTATAGTAGTCTATTTCCATTTCTCTGCTCTCTGTCTCTATGCTACTGTTGCCATACGTTTTCATTGTAAATCTGCTATAAAGCTGATATATGTATTTATTAGTTACCACTACAATGAAATAAATTTGAGCCAACTTTGAGCAATTTAGTGACTTAGCAAGACCCTTTCTCAAAATTAAAATACATAAGGTCCTGAGTTCGATCCCCAGAACTGGAACAAAGAAAATGTTACCATTTCTGATGTACCCCATTTCATCATATAGATCCATATTTCCACCTGTTACTGTTTTTCTTTCTTCATTAAGGATTTTAACACTTTTTGTGTTTTGTGTGTGCTTGTAATGAGTTTTTTTCAGCTGTGGTATGTCTGAGAAGGTATTTATTTATTGATTGATTGATTAATTGATTGGCATTTTTGAGACAGGATCTCACTATGCAGTTCAGTCTGGCCTTGATTTCTATATGTAGCCCAGGCTGGTCTCAAACTCGAAGCAATCCTCCTGCCTCACCCTCTCGAGTGCTGGGATTATAGGCATGTGCCACCATACCTAGCTTAATTTTTAAAGTATATGTTACTTGTTATAACATTTCTAGGTTCAGTGGATTTTTCTCCTAAATTCTATACAAAGAATTGCTCCATGATCTTGCTTGCAAGATCACCTTTCTGATTAGAATTCTGCTTTCATCTTTGTTGTAGTTTTCCTTTATGTTCCATGCCCCCATCCACCCACAGAAGCTTTTAAGATTTTCTCTTTTGCCACTGGTTTTAAGTAGACTTTCATACATTTGAGCAAATTTTGGTTGTGCTATGCCCCCTACGTTGAATGTCTTAGATCTGTAGATAGATGATTTTTCATTTAATTTGTCAAAACTATTAAATATTATGTTTTCTTCTACATATCTCTTCATTCCAGAATTCAATTACAAATATTTTAGACTGCTTTACATTGTCCTTATGTTCACGGATATGCCTCTTTTTAAATTTTTTTCTCTGTTTGTTTGGTTTTGAATAGTTTTTATTGCTATCATTTCAAATAGACCATTCTTTTCTTCTGTAATCTCATCCAGTGTGTTTTCCATCTTAGACATTATAGATTTCATCTCTAGATGTTCAGTATATTTTTTGAAAAAAATGTTGTCTCTGAGTCACTGTATCTTGTCAAAACTTAGCTTTTTTTTTTTTTTTTTTTCCCAGCACAGGGGATTGAACTCACAACCTCACACCTGCCAGACAGGTGCTTGAGCCACTGAGCCAAACTCCCAACCCTGGCTTTTTGGGGCAGGGTTGCACTATGTAGCTCAGGCCGGCCTTGCGCTTGCGTTGTAGCCCAAGCCGGCCTCGAACTCACAACGCTCCGCCTACCTCAGCCTCCCGAGTGCTGGGATTAAAGGCGTGCGCCACCACGCCCGGCTAAAACTTAGCTTTTGAACACCCAGAATACAGTTACAATAACTGTTTTGATGTCCTTGTCTGCTCATTCTCATATCTATGTCTGCCCTTGGTCTCTTTCAATGCACTGATTTTTCTCATTTTGGGTCTGGTTTCTGGTTTCATGACATGCATGCCCACTATCATTTGTGTGCTAGTCATTGTGGGCTGGCTTTGTTGGGTAATGGACATTTTTAATATTCCTATAAACATTCTTGATATTTTTTTCTGGAATGTAGTGAAATGTCTTGAAAACAGTTTGATTATTTGAAGTCTGTGTACTTGTGATTTCTTAGACAGCTCTAGGGAAGCCCATGGTGTAGGGTTAGCTACTATCTGCTACTGAGGCAAAAGCTTCCTGAGGGCTCTACCATACGCCCAAGAAGTTTGACTTGTAGCATACTATTATTCTTGGCAATACTAAATATTATTCTCTTTAATCCTTTTAGATGCTTCTTTCTATTATTTTGGGTAGCTTCCTTACATGCTTGTGCCAAGAATAGTCAGCTGAGTGTATAGGCTGGACCATGTGATGATCTTTGTTCTGAGAGAACTCTTTCCTTTTCAAGACTTCCCCATGTACTCTGCTTTCCAAGATCTCCCTAGATACTTAGCTCAACTCTTCAACTCAGAGAATTTGCAAAGAACCACCCGGGCTTCCCCCACTACCTGCACCACAGACTAAAATTGCTTTGGAAGAATCAAGCTGGGACCATTGTGATGGTATTCTTATCTCATTTCCACCACTCAGGGATTTCTGTTGTTTGTAGTTTGATGGGCATCATCTTGAAAACCGTTTTCCTGTATGTTTTGTCTATTTGGTTGGTTTATTGCAACTGGTAGGATAAATCTTGCTAATCCATCTTGTCCGGAACAGAAATACTCTTCCCAATATTATTTTACCTTATCATCCAATCTTTGCTGTGCTTAACCTTAGCCCACTTTCCGGAGGAGGGTGTGGCACAGATAGGCATCAGGGTTTTCTAAACTCGCATGGATCGATCACCCAGATTCATCCTACCTTTGATTCTGGGAGACATATGATTGTCAGTGTGTCTACATGATTCCCTCTGGTTCATATCCCCTTGACTTAAAATACTCTAGAGGAGTTGGGAGATGGAGAGAGATAGGGTGGAAAATAAGACCACATAGTGCTGCTTGGAACCAGGGCAAGCCACTTCCCCATTCCTTTGGGATGTGAAAATTAAGAAAGGGTGGATAGAAACATATGGTCCAGATAGAAGGACCACACCAGTAAGAATCATTTTTTCCCTCCCTGGCAATCACTGTGCCAAATTGGAAGTGTTATTGGGGATCTTCTAGTCCAGTGGGTCTCAAAGTTGAAGACAAACTTATGACCATAGAGGATGTATAAAGTCTTGAGTTACAAAGCACAATAAAATCAAAAAGTACATAGAAGAGATACACTGAATTCTGGGATGCACCTCCGACAAGAACCACTGATATCGAGGCATAAATTCGCCAACATAGAGAAATTCATTCTCTGAATGAGAGTGCATGACTGCTCTTTTTGGGTATGAGCACTGCTCTTCTATGTATCATGCTGCACTCCATTCAGCATAAGGCACCCAAGTCATGGTCGGGCACATCACATAGACCCAGCCAGTTGTCTCTCTTCACCAGGCCTTTTTTTATGGAGCACTGTAAGTAAGGAGATTTTGCCTTTTGGAGCACAGGATTGAAAGGCATAAGTCAGCGTGATCTGGAAACACCCAAACCTTGCAAAAGAAACTCATGTACTTAAGAAAGAGTAAGGGGAAGACATGATGAAATCACAACTGAGAATTAGAATGGGCCGGGTATAAAGGTGAAGCATCAGAAACAAGGAGGTCAGCAGAGTCGAAACCTTTTCCCTAGATGCGATATTGCCTTAGAGCAACACTGGGACTCCCCAGTGGCAGAACCCAATAAATCCTGTTTTATGCTTTAATTGGTGAGCTAGATTTTTGTCACTTATAACCAAAAAGAGCCCTGAAAAATCCAGAGGAATTATTTGTCCAATATTAAGATCCTGCATTTGTAGGAAAGCCGGGATGAGAATTTAACTAATTCTATTTCAAATACACCAGACAAGGGAGAGAATTTAGGACTCTTTCTTCTAGTTGGAGTGAGCAAAGACTACTCCATTCACAAACACTACTAATAATTTTTATTAGTTTTCATGCATATCAAAACCATAAAACCTTAATGCCAAGCACATTACGATCATTCTCCAACCAGTGAAGAAGAGCTTGTTATAATCTCCCGTTTGAAGATAAGGGAATGACTTGTTTTAATTAGATAATCTCTTAGAGAGGATACATAATGTGCCTGAGGTCTCGAAACTGCTTTACATTGGAACCAGGGTCCTAAAATGAGGGCAGCCTGAGCTCCCAGCAATGCACTTGACCACTGTGCAGTCTTCTGCGCTTGTGTGTCCACATCCTTCTGCATGAGTGTTGTAGTCAGGGGTTACAGGGAGAACAACTGCTACAGGACACAGTGTTTGTAATATTATTTTATAATAGTCACCCAAAGGTATACACAAGACGGTGCAGGAGAATCTGTCCACAACACTAAGACCCAGGATAGCCGAGGGCCTGGATCCCACAGCAATATCATGCAAGAGTCCCACTAGAGACCCAAATGCATGACAATGCCTCCCACAGTACCAACTGGGAATCTAAGAGCCCCCAATAAGGGCTCACGCCAGTTTATTTACGGTTCTGTGCTGGGAAGGCCACAGGTCAG
>RJWM01003554.1:0-111942 GCA_004363535.1 Dasyprocta punctata | reverse complement strand
AAGGAATTCTGATATGAGAAACCCAGAATATAAATAATTTAATGTACAAAATACACTGCAGATGGTAGGAAACAGGAAGGTAGATTTTCTGGAGATGGAGAAGATGAGCTAGGGAAGAAGGAGAGGACAGAGTAAGGAGAAAAGGGGATCAAAATGATGAAGTTATGACATATATGAGAATGTTAAGAAAGTATATATAAAATTTAGTGAATGTTTAAAATTTTTAAAAAATTATCACAGTAAAAGACACATTGCATTAATGCACCTCAACACTCTGCACTACTTATTGCAAGCACACTTACCCCATCATTGTTTCCAGTTTCTGAAACTATTCTGGAAGTCCTCTTTTGTGAGTGTCTTTACCTGTGCTGCTGTGGCTGCCTCAATGTCCTGAATTCATTTGAAACATTTACCTGTTATGATCATTTTGACATTGGGGGTATAATTTGAAGGGGATTAATGCCAATAATTTTTCTTTGCTGTAATAGATTTTTAAAATTTAAATGTTCACTGCATATTTTGACCACATCTCCTATATGTACTATTTCCCCCAAATGAATACAATTGTTATGTATCCCAAACATCCTAATAAGAAAGAGGAAATCTATTTGCAGTTTTGAACCTCAGAAAGTCTTTGAAATTGGAGGCCTCAGTACATCTAGGGAATGTGAAGCAGGGTTGACACCAGTAGCATTTTTAAAAAGTCATTATTAGAAGCATTCAGCACTCTGGGTTCCTTTCCCCAGCTGACAAGGTAATACTGGTTCCTCTATTCTGGCAAAGGACTAGGAGGCTTATTCTCTAACAGACAGCAGTAGAGAATGATGACTGGTCAAGGGAAATAAGGCACAGGTGAGGTTGGGTGTTGATGTACAGAATATAAGGGTATTAAGTGAAAGTCCACGTATGAGTTATGAGGCTCCTTCTTCAGCTATCATGGCGCTAGAAGTTGGGCTTACACATTTTGAAAATACAACTTATGTTCACAGTGCTTATGTCCTCTGGACCTTAGCTGTTCAGTCAGTTGAAGGTACTGAATATACCTCCTGCTTCTCGTTTCCTAATACCCTCAGCTATTTCGGCTTTCCCTGTCATGAATATTGACCTTTAGCCCAACCTTCAACCTTGTAGAAGCTACAACAACTACAGCACCTAGTTCTAATCCAGTTGAATTCACAGTGGCTCTTCAGAAAGACTCTCCAAAATCACTCTTTCTTCTACTTTCTGCCTGGTGATGGCTGGTAGATCAGGGAGCTTGTAGGGCAGTTGACTAGGGTTGTCATCAGTTCACACGGTGGACAGAAGTTGAGCATTGGTAATAAGAAAGAAAACAGAAATTAATTTTATGAATAAAACTTCTATGGGCCATCTTGGATGAATGTTTTTATGGATATATATTTTTAGTCTTTTGAATAAGTTCCGAAGAGTCGTGTTCCTGGGTCATAAGAGATAAATGTTTAGTAGTATAGTAAGGTGTTAGACCTTTCCTTGAAGTGGCTGTATCATTAATATTCTCTTAAGTGTAAGAGTTTTGGGTTTCCAACACTGACTATCTTATTTTATTTTTAATTTTTAAACAATTCTTGCAGTTTATGCTTTTATTTCATGGTGGTTTCAGTTACATTTTCTGGAAGGCTAATGATATTGAGCAATCTTTCCCATGCTTGTTGATTTTTTGTACATCTTCCTTTTGATATGCCTGTTTAAGTCTTTTACCTTTTTCTTATTAGACTGTTCTATTTTTATCAATCAGCTGTAGAAATTTTTTTATATTAGCTATTTATCAAGGTTTACAAATACTTTTTTTCTACCTTGTGGCTTGCCTATTTTTTCCCCTAAGCTGGCAATGTATAGAGCTCAGTATGTATGACAGCCTTGAAGAAGAGAAAAAAAATCATAGAAGATGGGAAGGTAAAGTTGGAAGAGTTGGAATGACTTGTTGAAACCCAGTATGTGACTTGCCCATGTGAGGAGCTCCACATACCTTAACTCTTACTATTCTATGTGACTAGGTAATTAGATATGAGTATATTCTTGGTTATCATCAGCTGCATGAAGAAATTCAAATTAAAAACTGAGATCACAAGCCCATTTCTTAGCCCACCTAAAGCCTACACAGAGCTACTCAAAAGTAAAGTGAAGAGCCTGATGCTACTTCAAGTACTGGTTCAGTTCAGAAGATGGGGTCAGTTAGAGCATGAATCAAGCAAACTTGCTAATGTTCATCTGTAACTTCAGGCTTTAAAATCCTCCAATGGTGCAAAGTGGAGAAAGAACTCATGGAACCTTAAATAAAAGTTTGGAATCATGAGGGTTATTAGAAAGGTCATGTGCAGCTGAACAACTGTGGACTTCTAAATTTACGCTTTGTTGGAAAGTAATGAGGGCTTAGAGAGTTTTTAAAATCCCCACGAAAGTAAAGGTTGACCTTGCTTTATGCACTGGACACATTAATTTGAAAATAAAACTAATACTCATATAGTAAATCTCTTTTGACATAATTGTGATGCTTTGCTTCTATTAGGAAAACACGCATACTGAAATTCAAGGTCTTGGGCACAAGTCCTGATAAAAACAACTCTTAAGTGTCCTAACATCCACTTCAAAGCATTTTGTCACTGTCAATATGCAGTCTATAGTGCATTTAATTCTCTGAGGAAATTTCTGTGAGCATTTTGCTAAATGGTTAATCAATCTGCCTGATGTTGCCCAGTTCAATTAAAGCATAGCTGGAAGAACATAGACATGCCTCCCACGGTGGAGATGGCAAGGCAGGCTAGCATGTGAAGGCTCCCCGCCAAGCCAGGGTATGCCCTCTCTCCCCTCTTCCCCAGTGGCATGGAGGGCAAGAGGATGTCACAGGACAGCCATTAGCCACTTCCATCCATGCTGAGTCCTCTGCTGTTTAATCACATGGTGTTTTTCTCCTAGCAAGCTGGCTGACTTCCTATTGGTTTCATCTATTCATTCCTTACTCTCTCCCTCCCTCTCCCTGCTCTCTCTCACCATCTTCTCTTTTATATGCTACTTTGATGTTTTGATGAGAGTCCTCAATCAATAAATGAGATAATTATTAGCTGTTTTGACTATGATATTGTTCTAAAACACACTGCCAAGGTTTTCAGAGACCGGAATACTACAAGAAGGTGCTTCTCAGACTCTGTTCGGATATAGAATGAAGCATAACTATTATTCATTCACGCATTCCTTTATTTAATAGACAAGGAATCAGATACTATTTAAAGTTAGGCAGTTAGGCCGGGCGTGGTGTCGTACACCTTTAATCCCAGCACTCAGGAGTCTGAGGTAGGAGGAGCGTTGTGAGTTCGAGGCCGGCTTGGGCTACAACATGAGCACAAGGCTGGCCTGAGCTACATAGTGCGACCCTGCCTCAAAAAAGTAGGGCCAGGAGTTTGGCTCAACAGCTTAAGTGCCTGTCTGGCAGGCCTAAAGTTGTGAGTTCGATCCCTGGTGCTGCAAAATAAATAAATAAATAAATAAATAAATAAAAAATAAAGTTAGGCAGTGAAGAAATAAAATAAAAGGAAAGAGAGAAAGCATATGTCCAGAGAACTTTCATTCCAGGCAGGAAGTGGAGTGATATTTATAATTTTAAAAGTAAATTATATAGCATGTTGAAGATAGTAAGTGTTGGGAAAAAATGGAGGACAGGGAGGATGAGAATTCTGTAAGGGTGCGGTTTAGAAAGGATTTCAGGGCTGGCTTTCCTGAGATGGTAACATTTGAGTAAAACTTTGTAGAAGAGAGGAAAGTTATGTTTCTGTCTGGGAAGAACTGCAGAGTAAACAGTAAATGCAAATATCTTTAGGCGAGAGTAATCTTAGAGTGTTTGATGAAAAACAAGGTAGTCCATTTGGTTCAAGTGGATTAAGCAAGTCTGAATTTTCCAGTAATGCTCTTTTTGAACTTCTATGTATCGTTTCTATTTAATAACCATTTGTTGATACTAATGACTGACTGGCTAATTGATTCCAAAGAAATTCCTAGAGGAGCTCTTACAAGATCAGAAAGTACACAGGTTGCTTGACCCAAACAGAATGTTTAGCATGTTGTTGTAATATCATAGAAGTTTTGAGCAGGTGGAAATCTCAGGGTAACCACAAGTATTTTATCAAATACATCAGCTTATTTGAAAGGCTGCATCTTTGAGTGGATGAAAAGTAGGCAAACCGATACGCTTGTCAGGGTCAGGAGCACATTTTCTGTATTTCAAAACTTTTCTACTCCGACTTTATTCTTAGCAAATGCCTTCAACCTTACTGAACACATCATGGCAATCTGATCGTGGTCTCACCTCTCCTAGGCTTTTCTTCCTTTTCATAGGTGAACTCCGACATTCTTTGACATTTCTCCCAAACTTATTCCAAAGAAGCAGATTTTTTTTTTCATTTCTTCCAATGATAACATGAGTTTTTGGTTGTTTGCTTGCTTCTGTTGCTCAGGGTTAGAGACTTAGAATCCTCTTCCTTTCTGGTACCAAATAAGCATCTCATAAATATTTGTAAGTGGAATGAATGGTAGCCCTTGGTTGTCTTAAAACAAAAGGAATTCTGCCGGATTTGCTTTCAGTGGTAGTGAGAGGCTTGTGAAGGTGAGGCACCCCCTTTCTCTCTACACCAGTCACCTGCCTCCTCCCTTTCCCTTTTCTAGAATTAATCCTCCTGATGACTATAGCTTAATGTTCCGTGTGTGTCAGAGTTGCCTGTTTCTTTTCTTTCTTAGTCAAAAATCACATTGCCTCAGTGGGGGAAATTTCCTTGAGAAACAAGGAAGAAAATAATCTGATTAAAGGAATTAACTTTAATGTCCCAACTATTATTCCAGGACCTTCTTGGTATGTCTGAATGTTCAAAAGATGGAGAAAGATTATTCATGTATATGTTTTTATTTGCATGAAAAATTGCAAGTGCATTTTCAAAGAAGTCAGGAAGGTTGGGAAAATTATTGCCTGTTTCCTTGTATGAGAGAGTCCCTTAGAATTGTTTCTTTTCTTCTTCTTCTTCTTTTTTTTAAAACTTGTCTTTTGTCTCTTTGGAATCTTTTAAGTGCTCTGTCTCTAAGTCTCATCACAGTTATTTTTCAAACATCCATTCTGAGACATCTCCTTTGTAGCTGAGCATTTCTGAGTGACATTTCTCATCAGGGCTGCAGGTGCATCTGACCTGCCTCCTTGACTGTCCCACATCAGTACTGTGAAGGCCAGATCAGAGCCTCTGATTGTGGGGTAGATGGTGACTCCAGCCAATGGGAAGCTCCCTTTCACTCAGCATGTCTCCAGCTAAAAACTCTTATTTTCAAGGGCCACTCAAGGTGCAAGGTATGTGTGGACCAAAGTGTATCTTGGCAAATCAGCAATTCTATTATTTGATAGAGAACTATTTGTAGTGGTTTTGGAATCAGGGTGAGGTATAACTGTCTGGATGCCTGAAGAAACTGCAAGAGCTCTTCCAATAGTAAAAACATTATGAAAATAAGCTTAGGTGGGCAGGAAATGTAGATACTTTCAAATTATTGATGTTCTCTGGTTTCTTGCCAGATTGATTTCTTTCATTAGGGGAAGTTACTTTCATCTACATACCATGTAGCCTTAGGAGGTAAGAGACTGATTTAGTGGTCTTAATTTAGGAGTGTCCTGAATTTTCAAAAATTTATTGTTTAATTTTTGAATGCCCGTGTGTGACACTGGATTAATTGACTTGATTTGGGTGTAAGTCTTTTGTGAGTTATGCCTCCAGTTGAGTGTGAAACAATTTTGAATTAATGGTGCTACCATCTTGGACATCAAGCCTGGGGGTAACAGATTTGAAAGCGCTTTTCGTCACAATCTCTGGTTGAGTAGCTCCCTAGTTCTTATTTTCCCTGCCTTAATCTCCTTATCCTCACATTTAAGACTATAGGCCAATGGTCTCCTGACTACCTCGCTCTTTGTTTTTTTCCCAGTACTCTCCATAGAGCTGTTACAGTTCCATTTCTGCTCCTGAGAAGGTGAATCTGGAATGTGGGGATATTTTCATAGTCACTACTACTTGAGAGCAGTGTCAACATTCATTAGGTAGGGTTCAGGTGTGTTAAAAGTCCTGCAATGTGTCATAGTCCTATAAATGAAGAATTGTCCCCTGCTTCCAATGCCAAAATGACACCCATTGGTAAATATCACGTTTGATTTTTATCTCCCTTTACAAACTTTGTTAACTCTCTTCCCTTGCTCACAGTGTGTTAGTATTTATGTTTTCTTCTTTATACATCTTTCTGATGTATTTTATCTGAGTTACCCGCACTGAATCTATCTCTAAAAGCTAAGCTTTATTTTCACATCTTCTTTGAAATCTTTCCCAACCATGCTACCCTGAATAACCTCCCAATACTACGAATCACGCCCCATTTAATTTATGTATCACCCTCAGGAGAGTCAGGCAGAGTCTTCTATTTCTTTCTAGATTTTATGTGTGCTGGTCCTCCCTCATTATGCTCCTAGAGAGCAGCCTTATGTTTTATACTTTGCCAACTTTTATTCCATTGTCTATTTCTCTTGCCTTCTGCTCCAGATAGATAGACTGACTTTCTTCTCCCAAACATGATGTGGCAGAGATTGCTAGTGCTTACCATAGCCTGTTTCCATGTTCTCCTAGACATACACTGAAGCCCCCTTGCAACAGAGATTGGATTTGGGGCTAAGTTCTAGGCAAAGCAATGTGGGCAAAAGTGAAGTATATTCATTGAGGCATAAAGTAGATTACATGAGCATGTGTGATGTGCTATCAAGTCTTACATTTTCTTCTTCCCTTCCATCATGTCAAGGAAGAAGAATCCAAAAACCCAGAGAAGTATGGACCCACAAATCCCAAGTAACTAGATCCTTAAATGATTGGGAAGAAGGCCAGCCACTTGCTGGAAACAAAGAACATCTGTATTCGTCTCTGTGTGAACAAGAAATAAACTTTAATTTGTTTGGCCTCTGAAAGTGTTACTTACTTTATTTTTTTTTATGGTTGCAAGCATTGGTAACTCACATGCCATATAATTTCTCATTTACATGAATTTATTTACATTGTTTCTATTGACTAGAATGTTTTCTCTTCACATAGTTAAATTTTATGTTCCAACCAATATCAAATCGATTCCTATCTCTTCCATGAAGCATTTTCCAATTTTACCAATCCAGAGAGACTTTTCTTCCCCCAAGTTCTTGAAAATCACATACATTGTTTTACCATTTAGTCGGCAAATACTGTTATACCGTGCTTAATTTTACTCAGTTTTCATGTGTGCATTCTAGCTTCTCTGGTAAATTTGAAAACTTTTCAAGACAGTGCCTCGTCTTATGCTTCGAACATGAGGACTATTGTAGGTGCTTAGGAGATAATTATAAAATCATGAGTAGATTGTCTTATTTTACTCAGGCTTCATCCTTTCTCATTGACTTAGCTTCCATGATCCTATTTTGTTCCTTCCATGGAAGAATGTGATGTCGCTGCTCCTTTCTGTGTCTATGTCTAAGAAACTCTAATGCGAGAAAATTATACCTTCTTGGTACCTCTTTTCTTTCTCCATATTTACTTTTGTGTAGGACTTAATAAATGTTAGCTCTATAAATGAATTTATTGTCTTTTCTGAATTTAGAGAAGAATATACATAAACCATCCTAAATCTCCTGTTTTCTGAGATGTCAAAGATTTCTTTGTTATTCTGGGAGGACTCACATAGATCTGACTGTTGTGAATGAGGTTAATCATTACTACATTGACTTTTTTTTTCCAGATCATTTTCTTTATTAGTCCATGTTTGCTGTACATAATGTTTACATTCCTTGTGGGAAATTGATACGTGTACATGATACATCTTAATTCCTTTTTTTCATCCCCCTTCTCTTCCCTCCCTCCCCCTCCATCCATCTCTTGATCCCTTTTGTCTAACAAAAGAAAGGATTGTTTATTCTGTTACTGTAGTATGCTCTTTGCATCATCTGGTTTCATCTTTGATTTAACACATCCTTCTGCACATGATGTTTTTCAAATTGCTGGGGTGATCTGGAGAAGCTTTTCCTGCAAGGAATTTGTCTGAGGGAAGCCTACTGAGGCAAAGGCCTGCTGGAGTAATCAAAGTTATTGACTCTGCTCTTTCCCTCTCCTGAACCTTGAGACCCTGTCTGACAATCAGTGGTGACCATAAAGACGAAGTGCATAGGGCCAAGTTTCAGGAGACTTAACCTCTTTCTCTAACAGCTTAATCCTCAGCGATCTATTTTTTTCTGCACCATTCTATCCCTAGGAAAATGGGTGAATATATTTCTCACTCTTATTTTTTGTGCGCTGTTAGGGAAAATGACGTGATACTAGGCACCACATAGATAATTTTTGAATTAATGCACAAGTAATAGACAAACTTCCCATAATGTATTAGTGTTGGAAATCTTTCGAATCAATGTTACATAAATAGCTCAAGCCTCTTATCTCAGATACATGCATGTATTGGATGTGGTATTAATAACTGTTCTTCGCAATTGGCTTAGGACCTTGAAGGTCCATCAGTCCTGAAAGGGGGCAGGTGTTAGATTTGAAGAAAACACATCAGACTCTTGGAATCCAAAGTAGTGAGATAAGAAGGCTCCTCCAGGGAGGAGGTGAGCGAAGAAGTAAGTTTCAGTAGTAGGTGATGTCAGGGGCTCACCAGGGAAGGAGACATTTACGTAAAGGGGTTAGGAAACATCTGGGATCTTGGGAAAGGGAGAAGGTAATACAGATGCATGGACCAATTAGCGTTTTAAAGTAAATATTGCCAGTATTTTTCCATGAATAATTTCATTCGCTAATCATTTCATGTAACCAAGTTAATTGGCTGTTCGGTGTGGGCAAAAAACAGATTTGTTTTGTGTCTACGTTACATATAACAGCACACTATAAATGCCTGCTAAGACCTGCCATGAAAATGATATCTGTGTTTAGTTTCTGTTTGATCCACTCTTTGTTGTTTCAGGTTTCAGGATTTATTTTTCAGAGTTACATTTACGTATTCATTCTCTTATCTGTTCAACAATTACTTATTCTATGTCTAACTGTTCTAAGAGCAAGAGATAAACATGAAGTTTATACCTTTATGGAGCATATATTCTTGTGGGAAGAGCAAGTATATGAGTACACATAGCTATAGTCATATGCAAATGTTCCCATCTCATCTTTATCTCTAGCCCTAACCTCAGAGTTGTCTCTGACTGCTAGACCAGTTGCCAGTTAGCCATTTTGCTACCTGAATGTTGCATAGTCGCCTTTAACTGAGTAATTTCTAAACAAAATTTTCAGTCTCAACCTTTCCCAGCTCAATCTGTTTTTCTTTCTGCCTCTGCATCTCATCTTGTGGAGCCATGTGCATTTGTCTTTCTTCTCACCCTATGCTCACCTCCTACAAATCACTCAACCAATCTGGATGATTTTGCCTCCCAAACATATTTGAGTCCCTCCCTTCCTCTCCATCCCTGCTAGCACTACCCCATTTGAGACTCTCAGCATCTCTTTCTTGGATGCATATTGGTCTCCATGCCTCCTGTCTATTATTTTTACATCCTCAGGGATCTACCTTGCCTTCAATCTCATCAGGTCACTTCTTTGCAGTAAACTCTCCAAAGAATCCCTGTACTGTGAAGTCCCTGTACTGTGAAGCAGTCTACCATCTGGCCCCTCAGAGATCAAACAGGGCTATTCACTGTCTGACCCTGGCTCCTCTTCTGGCATGAAGTCCCTGCAACCTGATCACATCTCCACCATCTTTCACACTCCAGCTCACTGTATTCTGGAGAGACTTCTTACTTTTCTTCCATCACACTGGGCTCCCGATCTGTGTGCTTGTGTTTCTTCTGCCTGAGAATCTTTTTGTCCTTTCATTTTGGCTAAGTCTTTCTTTAAAATTCCACTCAATGACACACATTCTCTGGGATACCTTCTCTGGTGTCCCTGGGATAAGTTACACAATCTTCCTTGGTGTCCCTATTACCCTCCTATCATGCTGCACTCAGCATTATGACATCGTCACTTGTACCCATATGCTTATGTGTCTGCTTCCCTGATATGAGCCTTTATTTTCTCATCTGTCAGATGGGAATAATGATAATAGTACCTGTTTTAGGAGGTTGTTGGGAGGAGTAAATTACATATGATAAACTTAGAACTGTGACTGATGCATAAAAACATAAATTTACTGATATCTATAATGATAATATCAATAACATTATAATGTAATAAAATACATAATAACATTTTGCAAAGTATATAATATGTTGGAAATTATTATGTTATAAAAATTATTGACGATAATATAGATATCTCACACAAAACGCTTTGTGTTAGAAAATTTTGGATTTTTTTCTGATTTTGGAATATTTGCATATATGTAATGAGATATCATGGCAATGGGACCTAAGTTTACATTTAGAAATTAATTTATGTTTCAGATACACTTTATATACATAGCCTTCAGTTAATTTTATGCAACATTTTTCTTTTGTGGGTGAAACAAATTTCATGTTGTGGAATTTTGCATTTGTGTTGTCGCATCAGTGCTCAGAAAGATTCAGATTCTGGAGCATTTTGGATTTTCATATTTAGGGTATTCAACTTGTAATGATTATTAATATTGTATAATATTATTACGATTATCATTACAAGACTATGAGCTCCTCAAGGCAGGGGCAATTCATAATAATATAACTGGATGATAATAACATCTATTATTAATAGCCAATATATATTGGATAATTAGTATATATATGCTAGATATTGAGCAAAGCAAATAGAATGAATGATTGCCCAACCCCCTCAGATGTGCATATGGGTAAACAGTGCTTAGAGAATGAAGTCAATTGACAGTCTCACTGAGACAGGAAAAGACAGCTCTGCAGCTTGGCCCTGATTCTGATTTTCCTTGATTCTGGGACCACAGCTGTTGGCCACCTTGCTACAGTGCTCAGCACCAGAGGAATGCGGCATAGACGGTACATACTCTTGTTTCTTAACTATGCAGTGGAAACTACCAAGTCCTGCCCCAGACCTTCTCTCAAATGAAGGTGGCCTACAAGCTACTACTGCCAGTGGTGGCTGGATCACCATGCATTCAGCTTCATTAGCACATCATTGATGAAGATGATACCCCATCAGCAATCTCTCTAGCTGAAAGGACTTATTTGACAGGTATTGCAACGTGGTCATGCCTGAAGTCATATAAGCTTTTCTGCTTTCTTTAGCCAATCATAAATATTTTTATCATGAGAAAACATGGACAATAGCTTGAGCTGAAAAGCAGAACACATCCAGCCCCTGGCAGCAACATAAAGCCAAGGCCCAGTAATGTGAAAGCCATGATTTTCAGTTCATGCTGCCCAGTGATAAGTATAACATCACAACAAATTAAACAGATATCAAAGCAGCTGGAAATTACTAACCCTGCAGGGCTCATTTCCTAAGATTAAAGGCAAAGTCACATAACAGAAAATGTGCTGGGCCAGGAAAAAATAAGGGAAAAGAATAGTCACTTAGTGAGGAGCTACTAATACTAAGATTTTTCTACATATTGACTGATTTAATTCCATAATCCAATGAATTAAATAATATCTCATTTTCTGAAGAGACACAGAAAGGCTTGTCATTTGTCCTACACCACGGAACTAATGACAGCCCTGAGCACGCCACTTTGTTTTTGCAGTGAGTTACCCTTCATTCACCTGTTTGTCCTTTGAGTCTTAATTTTACATACTTTCTCAAAACATTTCTAGGGTGGCCTTTTTTGTTTTGCTTCATGTTTTGTTTTTGAGACTGTGTCTCACTATGCTGCCCAAACTGGCCTTGAACTCATGATCCTTCTGCCTATTTTGTAAGGAGCTGGGACTGCAAGAGTAGGTCACCGAGCCTGTTATCAGAACATTTCCACACCAGCCAGTATTCAGCCAGTAATTATTTTCTCTTTCTTTCTTTCTTTCTTTCTTTCTTTCTTTCTTTCTTTCTTTCTTTCTTTCTTTCTTTTCTTTCTTTCTTCTTTTTTCTTTCTTTCTTTCTTTCTTTCTTTCTTTCTATTTCTTTCTTTTTTCTTTCTTCTTTCTTTCTTCCTTTCTTCCTTTCTTCTTTCTTTCTTTCTCTTACTCCCTTCCTTCCTTCCTTCCTTCCTTCTCTCTCTCTCTCTCTCTCTCTCTCTCTCTCTCTCTGTACTGGGATTAAATCCAAGGTCTTCCCACTTCCCACTGAGCTATATCCTCAGTCCTTTTTTCCTTTTAATAATCCCTTATTTGGAGGCAGTGTCTAGTTAAATCTATAAATTGCCCAGGCTGGGCTTGAACTTTCAATATTTCTGCCTCAGCCTCCCAGAGTACTGAGATTACAAACATGTATCACTTTGCCAAACCACACTCTTACAACTACACAGTGGGCTATAAGCTCCTACCATGCTGTAATAGGCAACTCACATCATTTAGTCAAGCTGCAAACCCCATGAAGATAAACACTATACATTTTTGGTCCTCACCTTTGTGGCTAATAACTGACCAGCACCTTACTTGTGGTAGGTGATCAATAAATATTTAATTAGTCTTGTTATCTTTAAAAAGATGCCTGGATATGTGAGCCATAAGATTCCTGCCAATTTTGTGTTTTGATGATAATGTTTCAACAAAACCGTAGGCTTGAGCTGGACTACCTGTTCCTGGCCACTGATGCTGGTGCTGTGGGCTTTGATCCTTGTCACAAATTCTGCCCAGGAGTTTCTACTATGCAGGCCCAGGCAGGGCTCCCACACTCTCAGTTCTTCTTTGTAGGGCCTGGAGAAAGCTGGGGACCTTTCACCTTACCCTGCTGCCACTCCACTCATGCTTGAGGTTTTCCTCTCCACTACCGGGATGGGAAGTGAACAATCACCTTCTAGAAAAGATACCTGTACTGGCATGTCTCACTGTACAGCGTGTTTCTATGAATCAGTACAGATGGAAGAAATAAAATAGCAAATATAAGGAGGTCATAAAATTTAAAATCTTTGTTAATTGTCAGAGACACAATTATTGGTATCTGATTTCTGTCCATGACTCTGCAATCAGCCTGCCTGGGCTCTAATCTTTGCTGTTAGATCCTTAATTCTCTCATTTTAGAAACAGGGGTTATGGTATCTATCAGGTTGAAACATAAATTTGTAGGCCAAAATAGGTCAAATAGTTACAATTTCATACACCTCAACTTCATACATCATAGAACTGCTTATGGAGGAAATGAATAGTGCATGGAAAGCACTGATCATAATGCCTAGCCCCAAAGTGCTCAATAGATGAAATCTATTATGATCTTAATGATTTTTATCTGAGACAGTGACTGAGGTCTTACTGGACTTTGTAGTCAGTTCAGTTTCAGTGAGCAGCACCCACCAAATGCCTGTCTTTCTTCATCATTGCTGAATGGGGAAGGACAATCAGGTGGCCTGGGGCTCCCCCTCTTCCAGGAAGACGCCTAGGGTAGGATGCTGGCGAAGCATGGCAGGGTCCTTATGTCTCAAGTAGACACAAGGCCCCATGTGTGAAGGGAAGCCAGTTTCCATAGCCTCTCCATGTGTGCAAGAATCGGTTACCCTAGGAGGATTTCTTCACGGTGCTAACTTAATATTGTTGTGATCCTTCATCGGTCACCTAATACTTACTGTGTCAGATAATTCATTTTCATCCTTGAACTAACATGCATGCAATATTTTCTAGGATTTAGGCAATGGCATGTATTCACAAACAAAAGTTTATCCTCACAGTAAGGATCATTAATTTGCTACTCATTCCACAGACATGTTTTGAGCATGTTGGAGATGTCAAAGATTGTATTAGACAAAGGATAAGATGGTGACTACATCAGATACAGTATCAGGGAGTGTATAGTGCACCAGGAGAGACAGACATTAAATACATATCTGTAAAAGTAAATATAAAATTGCTGCTGTGTTAAGCATTATGAATGAGAATACATATGAATGAAAATGTTGGTGTTTAAGCAACAAGCAATATTGTACAGAAATTTGACTCAGTCTGGGCGCATGGACAGAGCTGTCAACTAGCCCATACCATGCCTTGGGGAAAATTAGGTAAAAGGTGTCCTAGGAGATAAAAGTCTATGTCAGGACATAGGGACTGATGGGGGAGTGGGACTGCCTTCTACCCATCACTTGACCCTCAGTCCAATACTCTTCTGTAGCATGCTATGTGCAAATGTACACCGCTTCTTTAGATAGTGTGTGTGTGTGGGGGGGGTTCCTTAAGAAAATCATGTTGGAACTCTTGTCACATGACAGGATGTGTTTGCATGTAGTAGAGTTGAGAATAGGAGTAGAGGAGAATTTTATGTACAAAGGCCCTTTGGCAGAAAAAAAAAATAGGAAGCACTTGAAAAAAAGTGCAATGCAACTAGAAGGTAGTAACAGTAGGCAAAGTAAGAAATAAAGTTAGAGAAATAATAGAGAATGGAAGTTTTGGGTTTTGCAAAACAACATAATGAAGAATCACTTAATTGTTGTAAGAAGGTGACAATAACAGGATTAAACTTTTGTTTGTTTAAAGATAACTTTAGGTTGAAGGAGGAAAATCGATTGGAGAGAGGAGGTGATTATAAATACAGGAAAATTAGTTAGAAGTATACCGAAGGTAGGAATGATGGTATTTTGTAATAGTGTAGCATCCCAGGAGGTGGAGAAAATGGTACAACTCAGTAAACAAATGGAGGTTAACTTGATGGGAATTTCTCAGAAATTGAATATTGGAGAAGAGAAGTCGTGAAGTTAGTGCCAACTTTGTTTTCTTATGAAACAGCATGAGTGGTGGGTCACTCTCTGAGGTAGAGAATTCTGGAAGAGGACTATGTTGGGTGGTGGAAAGTTTGAGTTGGGTTTCATTTGTGCCATTCAAGCAGAATCATCAGCTATCTACCAATACAGACGTAAGAGACAGACAATCTGTGCCAGAGATAAAGTTGGTGAGGCACTTATGTAAGAATGGTGAATATAGCATAAGGATAGTTGAGGTTATCAAGGAAGTAAATATAATGACACAGATATGAAAGGAAGGCTGAGAGAGGAGGCTTTAGGTGTTCCAAATTTACTGCACAGAATGAAGGAGAAGCCTTCCTTCAAGATTTTTAATATCCATTCTCCAGAAATGAAAGCTCAGAGAAGTTGAATGATTTGCCCCGGTCACATGGCTAGCAATGATAAAATAGAGTTTGAACTTAGATATTTTATATTCCAGAGCTCTTACTTTTCCACTATATCACATTTTTAAGCTGTTGAATAATTAATTTTTGAAAACTTTGAAGAATATTGCAATTATATCATTTAGCATTGAATAGCTCTTTTAAGTTTCTATTTTTGCTGTTCTTAAAAAGACAGACTGACGGATCCACGATGCTGAGAAAGGCGAAGTGAGTGTTATAAAGAGGATTAAAACTCAGAAACCCTTCCAGTCCCCTGGGAGTGTGGAGTTCACCAACCAGACATAATTAGGTGTTCACTTAACACTCAGTAATTAAGTGACTTTGCACCAACTCTTTTTCTTTTTTTTTTTTTCTGAGAGAGAAAGTAGTGTGAGGTGCAGCAGACACCTCCAGGCTCTTTCCTTCGTGGCTGGGTTCTGCAGCCCCTGCTGAGTTACTAACCACATTCTCACACCTTAGCTGCGCTTCCTCCCAGCCTCTGGTGACAGAGCTGAGAAATGGTCCCAGCAGGTCCTGAGAGGGCGATGCTGAGTGTCTGCTGGCTCTGCAGCACATAGTTCCTTTCCTTTATGCCGAAGTAGGGGTCTGCCACAGAGGATGGCGTGGGAGTGAGTCCCAGGACTCTATGGAGCAAACTCCAAACAAACAAAAAATTATGTCTATGTTTCCTAAGATGTTTGGGTAACTTTAGTTATGTCCTGTAGATTCTCTCAGACCTCTCCCTTCTTTAAGATTCTGCCTTGGAATTTGTGCTAAAAGGAAAAACCAAACAGAGGGGCTTCAATGATGTGGTTTCATAAGGTTACGGGCCAGAAAGGCTGAAAAATTCACTTTTAATTTTATTAGGGCAGAAAAGTGATTCAACAATTTATGTACTAGATAAACTCGAATTATTCTCACCTACCCACCTAAATAATCCAACCAACCAAATAACTAAGCAGCCAGCCAAGCAACCAACCAAATAATAAATGAGGTTTTTAAAGTTTCTTATCAGGAAATGGAAAATTTGAAAAGAGCACAAATTAGGTAACTTTGGGCTGCACAGAAATTGGTTTGCAGATGAGATGACACTTTAGGAGTAGTCATTTCATATTCTTTTTTTTTTTGCAACAATTCTAATGGAACCACCCTGTTCCTCCTCCTCCTTCACCTCATTTTCATTCTCATTCTCATTCTCCTTTTCCTCTTCCTCCTCCTTCTTCTCCTTGGTCTGTCTGTCTGTTTGTCTGTCTCTCTCTCTTCTCTCTGATCATAAGCCCTGAACAGTCAAGGAGTGAACATTCAACAACAAAAATAGCAAGAGGTTTAAATGACTGACAGTGCATAGAAAGCAATTTAGTAAGAAGAAAGAAAAAGCTTGGAATCCTGTTTTTCTTTTTAAGAGTGGAGTTTTGAAAAATTATTCATAGGTCTTGGCTCCCATATTGTAGCAGCAGGAGCAGTTGTGACATCAAAAACAAAACTACTGGCCCACAGCAAAAAGAATCAATGAACATAGCTTCTTCATTTCTCTCAACTAAGCGATGCATTTCCACTGGTGGGTGATTCTGAATTCTAAGAAAGAAACCACCTCTACCTGAGGTGTTCTCTCCTTCACCTCTTAATTTATACTCCACATTTTAATGCTGGTTATATAAAGTCTAATGGAACTTTGTTTCAAGTTATTATAAACACACTTTTTCTCTATGATGAGGAGAATCATCATGTATTTTGCAATGAATTTTCTTTTGGACATTATTTTAAATTGAATTGGGAGTTGGTATAGTTTCAGTGTTGAACTTTCTCCAAAGGTCTGTGTATTAAAGACTTGGTTAACAAGGTATCATTATGGGGAGGTCAGGTCTAGCAGTGGAAAGCTGACCAATACAGAAAATTAATAATGACAGTGAGATCATTGACTACAGCTATATCTGGTGACATAAAAAAGTCCTTGGAATTGGTTTATGGGAAGAGTTTGGAGGAGCAGGTTAAGGAAAGCCTAGAATGATATGAGAAGAACTTAATAGGGAATTGAGGCAAGGGTTCAGAGACCAGAATGCTTACAGAAATGTGGACATTATACTAATGAGGTCTTAGAAGGACATGAGGATTCTTTTGGAAATTGAGCTAGAGGCCAACCTTATTACATCACAGAACAATATGAATGCATTTTTCCATGCCTTGATACTTCTGGGAGGCTAAACTTAAAGGTAGTAGACTAGAAAGTGATGCAAGAGATAACACAGTTAAAATATCTGAAAAGAGTGCAGTTTGTTCAGCAAAAGAGCATGTGTACAGATGCAATCAAGAATGATGCAGTTGCTAGTACTGATGAAAAGAAGTGAAATATGTTTCATTCAGTGATGTCTCAGAAATCTGCAAGGCTGCTCTACTCATTGCAAGCTAAGAAATATAGATATATGAAGTTGTTTGAAAGATTTTGCAGGACAGAATCCTTTCATAAAAGACCCACAGTGTACCCTTTTCTGGGATCCCTTTCCCCATGCTCAGCCAGCAAAAAACTCAGAACTATCAAGCACACCACAAGCATGATTCAAGCTGGCCCAGGTACAGCTCACACTGGCAACAGAACCTGGCATTGTTCACATGATGCTGGCTTTGCAGTATGAAATGTGCAAGATTTATGATATCCCAAAGCTTCTGCCGAGATTTCAAAGGAAGGTCTTGAAGGCCAGACTGTATGGTTGCAAGGTTGAAGTACTGGCAAGCAGCAATGCATAAAACTGTGAGAGTACAGATGTAGCTATAATGGTGACCCTAGGAAGTTAAAGGTACTAGCAATGTACAATGTTCATCAGGTAAAGCTGCAGGCTGTGCAAAAATCCAGCTCTACAGAGTGGCTATATGGGCTACTACAGCAAGATTCTAATGTTGGAGCTTTGCAAACCCTTAGGAATACACTTTCTGCCATGTTGTGTCCCAGATGCCTGACATGGAGATGGAGAATTTAGTATTTGCCTTGCTTGGTTTCAGTCTTGTTTGGTGTTGATCCTTCCTTACTACCTTCCTATTTCTCCCTTCCAGAATAGAAGTGTTTATCGTGTTGCCCGTTCCATCATTTTATCTTGGAACTATGTAACTTTTGCTTACTTTTATAGGAGCTTACAAATGAGTTTGTCTTGGGTCTTGAAGGAGATTTTGGACTTGGATTTTTGAGCAATCCTGGAGTTTTTTATACTCTGGGATTATTGGGGATAGATTAATACATGTTGCATTGTGATATAGACATGAAATTTTGGGAACCAGTGCTGGAACCAGTGGTGGAATCTTGAATATCTCCCAAAGTCCATGTGTTAAAGACTTTGTCCTCATGGAAGTGCTCTTAGGAGTTGATGGAACCTTTGGGAGGTAGGGTCTTGTGGAAGGTCATTAGGTTTCTGAGCGTGTCTTCATTAAGGGGATTGTGAGTCTCCAGTTATTTCCTTTTTCTCTGTGCTCCATCATGTACTCTCACCAGGATGTGCTGCTTTCACCGTGATGTGCTGCCCGCACAATTGGCCCAAAGCAGCAGAGTCGACTGATCAGGGACCCAAATCTCCATAACTGTACACCAAATAAACATTTTCTCTTTATAAATTGAGTATATCATGTATTCATATAGTAATACAAAGCTGACTAATATAAGCCATAAAACAAGTCTCAACAAATTTGGGAAATTATATAAGCTATCTTTTCTGATTATAGTGGTATAAAGCTAGTAATTGATACTAGGAGAAATTTCAGAAAATTCACAAATGCATGGGAATTAACAACGTGCTCCTGCGCAATGAGTGAGTCAAGAATATTAGAAGAAAAACTTAAATTTTCTGAGAAAAGCAAAAATAGAAACCTATAGGATACAGTGGGAGCAGATATAGAAGGAAAGATTAAATGCCAGCCTCAGAAAAAGAAAGACACTACACGTCAAGAAATAGGAAAACAGAAGCAATCAAAGTTAGTAGAAAGAAAGAAAGAAAGAAAGAAAGAAAGAAAGAAAGAAAAGAAATCAGATCAGAAATAAATGAAATAGAGACTAGAAAAACAATAAAAACATCACCAAATCTAAGAACTGGTTTTCAAAAATATAGACAGAATTGACTAACATTAGTGATAGTAGAAAAGAATAATAAACAAAACAATAAAATATTTAACAATAAAATCAGGAGTGTAAAAGGAAACATTACTACTGATAGAACAGAAGCACAATGGATAGTAGGATTGTTATGTACAATTATGTTAATAAAATGGCTAACCTAAAAGAAATGGATAAATTCCTTGACATTTGCAACCTTTCAAAACTGAATTATGAAGACATAGAAAATCTGAACAGAAAAATAAGAAGATTGAATAGGTAATAAAAAGTCTGCTATCAAAGAAAAGCTCAGGGTTTCATGGCTTTACTGCTGAATTCTATCAAACATCTAATGAATGAGTATCAGTCCTTCTCAAACTCTTACAAAGAGTTGAAGAGAATGCTGTTAAACTTGTTTTATGAGACCAGGATTAACCTGATACCAAAGCTAGACAATGTCACTACAAAAAAAAAGAAACCTACAAGCCGATGTACCTAATGAACATAAACACAAAATTCTCAATTAAATATTCACCAACCAAATCTACAGTACATTTAAAAACTCATTCACCATGGTGAAGGGGGATTTATCCCACTGATGGAAAGATAGTTCAATGTTGTAAGTCAAAATCTGTGATGTATCAATTCATAGATTGAAGGATGAAAACCAGCTCATCACTTCAATATGTGCAGAAAAAGTTCAATATTTTTCATGATAAAATCTCAACAAATTAGGCACAGAAGGAATGTACCTTAACACAATAAAGACCATAAATCACAAACCTATAACAAATATCATACTCAGGAAAAGTGAAAAACTTTTCTCCTAAGATCCAAAACAAAGCATGAATTCCCATTCATATCACTTCTATTCAAAATAGTACTGGAAGTTCTAGCCAGAGAAATTAGAAAATATGAAAAGAAAGAAACAAAATGCTTTCAATTTGCAAAGGGAGCTGTTATATCATCCCTGTTTACAGATGATGTGATCTAATATATGGAAAATCCTAAATATTTCACTGCAAAAGTGTTAGAACTAATGAGTGAATTCAGTAAAGTTGCAGGACACAAAATCAACATATAAAACTCAGTGGTATTTGTATACACCAACAGTGAACTATCTGAAAAAGAAATCATGAAGACAATCAAATTTATAATAGCTGGCAAAAATAAAATACTTAGAAATAAATTTAACCAGGAAGACGAAAGATTTCCTTACTCAGAATTATAAAACACTGATAAAAGAAATTTAAGAAGATACAAACAAATGGAAAGATATCATGCTCCCTTGGATTGCATGAATTAATATTGTTTAAGTGTCCATACATCCAACTGATATATAGATTTAATACAATCCCTATAAATATATCAATGGCATTCATCACAGAAGTAGAAAAATATTCCAAATTTGTATGAAACCACAAATGAATCCACATAGCCAAAACTGTCTTGAGGCAGAACAACAAAGCCAGTGGCTTTGCACTACCTGAATTCCAAATCTAGTATAAAAAGTATAAAGTTATTCTAAAGCATCATGATGCTGGTATAAAAACAGACATGTATGCAAAGGAAATCCTATCATTTGTGACAGCATGGATGAATCTGGAAGGTAGTATATTAAGTGAAATAGTCCAGTCACAGAAACATCAATACCACACGATCTCACTCATAGACCATCTAAAAAGTTTTCCTTATAGGAGGAAAGAGTAGAAATGGGGTCATGTACAAGAGGTAAGGGGGCAGTGAAAGAGATATTGGTCAAAGGGTGCAAGCATTCAGGTAGGTGGAAAATAGATAACTTGGTTATAATAATCCAGGAATCTTTTGTGCAGCATAGTGACTTTAGTTAATACATTGGGTTCTTGAAACATACTAAGAAAGTGAATGTAAAGTGTTCATGCCACAAAAATGATGGCTATGTGAGGTAATAATGGTATGCTAACTAGCTAGGTTAGCCATTCCATATTGTGTATATGCATCAGACATAATACTGTGCACATATAGTGTGCACATAATACTGTGCACAAATACATATAGTTTTATCCATCAATTTGAAAAAGCAAATAAATACAAACATGCATATGCATATGGAGAATGCAGAGGTGACTATATTCAGGAGTGAGACAGTATTCCAATCACTATGACGGAGCATGAGCATCTGCCACAAGATTGCCTGCAGAAAACTCTCAAAGCAAAGCATCTACTGTAAGGCCAGTGGGGCAATGAACATTATTTCTTTCATCAGCTGATACAGAAACGAGGGGATCTGCTACACTCAGGATACAATAGGGGTCTTGGTTAATGGCCCTAAAGTAGAATACATTTTGAGCCTGGAAAAATACACACAGCTTGAATGAAAACTAAGACTTTTTTCCCAGAGAGATAAAAACCAAACAATGAAAAACATGTCCCAGTAAATAAGGTCAATAAAGAGACTGTAAACTCAGTAACAACCCAGGCTAAAACAGAGAAGAGAATTTCAGATTCAGAATCACTTGATCCAGCTTCAAGAGCTACCTTATACTTATGTCCCACTTTTATACAACTTCTCTGATGTGAGTCTCAGGACAAGCTTAGTCAGAGAAGACAAATATATTGGCCCCCATTTTTATAAATAAAAAACTAGATTGACTCTCTGACCTCAGATTTTTATTTGTTTTTTCCTGCATTGTTCAAGATCTCTGCTTCTCTTTGATTGAGATTACTGCAAGGACTGTGTAGATGTGTTTCTAGCCCATGCTTTCTTCTCTGAGAACTCATGTTTTTGTAAAAGTGACTTCCTATTCTAAGACGTAGGTGACTGAATCTTGACCAGGTTCTTGATTCTAAAATAGCCAGGAAGATTATCTCTTAGTGACACTTTGAAGTTATTATGTAAAGTATATAGTTGGAGGTTAATCTACATGAAATCAAAGAGATCACGTAGAAATGGTAACTATGAAGACATCTTCTTCATACATGCCAACACAAATAAAACTTATATCCACAGAGAAAAAAATAAAGCATACTTGGGGGAAAAAAGGGGAAAAGGAAACTTATTCCAAAGAGTAAGACAAAATGTGTTACTTTTCAATTTCTTTAGTTCCGGAGACCCTAACTTTCCTTTTTGCTCCTTGGTTTCTTTGTCTCTGATCCCTTTTTTAAAGATACTAGATAGGCTTTCTATTTTTACTATCAAGTCATTCTAACGATGATGATTTAGAGTTTTCTTCCAATGGAGCCACTTTGGCAGCAAGCACCAACTTGCAGGGTCAGTCTCAACAACTCCCATCTTGTGTTAGAATCTAAACATGTTCTTATTTACATTCCACTCTCTGCTTTTGTTTTGTTTTCCTGATGATCCTCCTTCCAGAACTGTCATCTTTAACTTTCTGCTGTGCATTCTAGAAATCTCATGTCACGATAAATGAAAAACTCTTTTTCATTCTTTGCTAAATGGAAACAAGGTTACCTCTCCAAAGCACTTTTTACTTTCAGTTCCTCCCAAGCACAGGATCTCATTGTCTCCCACCATTCAAGCCTTGGGCTCAGGAGATGGAATTTGCATTTTCCAGCTGTCTTCTACCACCTCAGTGTTCAGCCTTACTGCAAAACTTTGACAAAGAAATCGCCCTTCATCAGCATCATTTTATGTTGCTCAGGGATAGAAGTCATGTGATGAACAGACCTAGTGCAACTCAAGGTCATTATAACACTTTCCATGCTCAGGAATCCTAGTCTGCTTTGGTTTACTATCTATAAATATACAGTCTTTTTACTGGGAGCACCTGAAATCATTTCTGCTTTCTGGACTGGATCAAGACTATAGAGGGAGGAAATGTTTGTTTCTGAACCTTATGCCTCCTTTCATGTGAAGGAAGGGTCACTAATTTTATACTCCTAGATTTTCTTCCCCCTTACTGAGATGGGGTGACCTAAATGGTTTGTGAGTTTGGTTCTGGACCTGAGCATACACAGATCTACCTCATTCTGCTGTCCTTTTGAAAGTTGAATTTTCTTCAAAGAGTCTGCTTCCTGATCAGCTGAATAGGTTACTCTCCAAAAGAAACCTGCAGGGAGCCAGAAGTTTCCACACTTGGGGCATTAAGTTTAAAATTCAATAATATAGAGTAGATTCATCTGCAGATACAATACCATCTAAAACTAATTTTATTAGTAATAAACATCACATTTTTATCTTCATCTATTTTAATGCTTTTTTAAATGCTTCTTTCCTCATTGTTTACAAGTTAGATTGAAGAAAAGCGCAAACACTGTGTATGGGCACAGTACCACATATTATTTTCAGTTAGTACCCCTTCTTCACATAGCATCTCAACAACCTTTCTCCTTTACTCTCATGCGCTTCCTAGACCCTCTATACCTTCATTAATGGTCAATCAGTTCCTTAACCCAGCTCCAGGTAACCTGACTCTTTTATCTCTAACAGCATTTGGTTTACTTAAGGCAACATCGTAAGAGAGAAACTAAGTGCTCTATAAACAGTGAATGCTCTTCATCCCAGCTAGGTCCTGAGATATTTTTGTATCTTGGTGGTTTAATTTAATGCTCTGTGGTCAGCTAATCAGAGTCACCATTGCCAGATGAAAGTTGGCTAAATTAGACAGAGTCAGCTTTAGGATCCATGTGAGCTCTTGGAGGAAGAGGAAGATGGGGTTACAGGAAAAAGAGGAAAGAAGAGAGAGGAAAGGAAGCCGGGGTATTTTGAATACTCTGAACATTGTTTGTGTGCATGTCTAATGGTAATTGATACTGGTGAATTGAAACTGTACAGTAGCTTTAAGTGGATGTCAATAGAATGAATAGATATTATGTGCTCTTTATTCAGTTTTAAATTCTCTATCAATCCTGGCTCTCTTCATTGCTGCAAAGCTGTTGTCTCCTCCATGTGATGCTTAAGCCTGTCCCTCTCCTCCTCACACATATCTTATGAAAAATGGCTTTGCCATCTGCAACTGTCAGGAGGCTGCAGTGTCGAGAGTATGGCTCAATGAATATATAAATGTGCAGCTGGACCACAACCCCGTCCAGAAGGTGGCTAGAATATAAATCACAGTGAGCTTGCACTTCTCAAGTAACTGGCTGCCTCTGGAGGGCTGACTTGAGGGAAGTGACAGGATACAAAAAGTCTCAGTGGAAACAGGCCCTCAAACATGTGGAGAGATAGACGGGGAGGAATTGAGCTGAAGGTGGTAGCATGTTTCAAAACAAAAACAAAACTATTTCTTCAGATCCTTGCAGATTATGAGTGAAAGTAAGGACAACATGAGGTTTATTGAACTTTAATAAAGTTGCTTCAATTTGAGTCTAGAGAAGTTTCTTAGAAACTCTTTTACTTTTTTTTTTTTTTTAACTCTTTCTCTTACGTCCCTTTCTGCTTTCCTGGCATTCACATCGTTTCTTTAGGTATGTCCTGTGTTTCAGGCATTGAACAAGGTGTTGAAGCTTTAATTTTCATTGTTGAATCAAACAAAATTGCTGCCCTAAATTTTCATGGTAATGGGACTCAGAGGGGGAGGTGGTGATGGGGAAGTAGACTTTAAACCAAAGACAAACATAACAACTCAAGTGCAATATGATGAATAGTAATAGAAATAGGCATCAGAAATTGTGACATCTCAGGAGGAAACAGGTAAGTGTGGGTGGGGAAGGTTTTCTGGAGGAGCTGATGTTAGAATGGGATCCCTGAGCATGAGTAGCGGTTCCATAGGAGGATCACGATGCAGCAAGGAGTGGGCGCAAGCTGAGGCTGCTTTGGTTCTCTCTCGTGTTTAAGACTTTAATCAACCTCAAATTGTTAGCCTCCTCTTATTAGAGTCAATGTAAACTCTGTTTGGAGATTTGTCTCACAGAGGGCTTCATTCCTAAACACATATGGCTATCATAAAAATAAATCCAGGTCTCTGTCTCTGTCTCTGTCTCTCCCTCTCCCTCTTCCTCTCCATCTCCCCCTCCCTCCATTCTCTCTCTCATTGCACATGCACACACAAACACACACACTACTGTAAAATATAAAACATTTGACACAATCCATTGAACACTTCGCTGGAATTCAAGCTTCATTTTTTTCTGATAAGTGGAGTCGAGTCCAGAGGTGTTTTTATTTTTCTACTGCCAAAGGCATATTCCCCAAGTTTTCTCTTTTTGTGGAAAGAGCTTTCTAAATTATTGTGTGTCTCATAGCACTGAGATAGATCCCTATGGTTGGCATTGCCTGGCAAAGACATGGGTCAAGCAGAGAATTCCCACATATCCCGTAGGCAGTTTCCCCATTTTTAAAATAAACAGACACATTAATGTAGCACATTTGTTACAACTGATGAAAAATTGATACATTATTATCAATTAATATCCATAGTTTATTCACATTAGCTTTTACCTAATGTCTTTTTTCTGTTCCAGTATCCCAGGTAGGATATATTTAATCATCGTATCTCCTTGGACTCCTCTTGTTAAGGCAGTTTCTCAGATTCTCTTTCTTTTTAATTTTCTTTATAGCCAGTAGAATAATGAACTCTCCAAAATGCCCACATCCTAAGCATTGGAACTTGTGAGTGTGTTATATTACACAGAAAAGAGGACTTGATGTGGCCATTGGAGTAGAGGCTGCTAGTCAACTGACTTTAGGCCTGAATGATTATACTGAATTATTTGAATAGATACATGTGGAAGTGGCAAAAGGGATATGGTGTAAGGTGGACTTTACAGGTGACCAATGGTTTTAGAGATAGAAGGGAGCCTCTAGAATTGAATACATATGGCCCTACTGACCCAAAGCCCACTGAAAACCATTTTAAAAGCCTTAACACTTAAACTGTAGGATAATACATTTGTGTTATTTTAAACCACTGTGTATATGTTAATTTGCTACAGCAGCAATAAGAAATTAATACAGGTTTTAGTACCTGGGAGTTGGTACAGCTTTAACAAGTACCTAAAATTGAGAGGTGGGTTTGCAATTGGGCAACCAGCGGAGGCTGGAAGTATTGAAAGGATGATGGGATGGGCAAGCTTATATTTCCTTAAACGGTTTGTTGGTAGAAATATGCATATTACAGATTCTGCTAGTGAGGATTCAGAAAGAATTGAAAACATTTTAGAAAAACATAGGTAATCTTAGAGATTACCTAAGACATTATAAAAAGATTGTTGGCATAAATATGAACGTTAACATCACTGTCAATGTAGCTCAGATGAATAGGAGAAATATGCTATCAGAAATTAGAGGAAGGGGCTCCTTGTCATATAATGGCAGACACTTCACTGAATCTTGTCCCACAGGTATGTGGAAAGACAAATTTATGAACAATTAACCTGCATATTTAACTAAAGTCATTTCCAAGAAAACTATTGAAGATGTGGCCTATCTCTTCTTGCTGTTTGTAACAAATGCAAGAGAAAAGAGATAAATTAAGCAACAGGGATTCAGTATGTGATGACGTGGCAAATTCTCAGTCAGTTCAGATTATTAAAAATTAGGTGAATCACTGTTAGAAGAGTATGCTCTGAAGAAGAAGCTAAGACATGACTGTATAACCCTGTGCTTGTGTCTCACAGGGTCAGTGTCTGATCACATAGGGGGCTCTTTAAAGAGATCTGTCATATGACTCATGATCTCCTGATGACAATCTCATAAAAATGAAGTTATCTAGGAAAGATTGGTGAAGGATCCTCTTGTTTAAGGAAGTGAATCCCCGTGACATACCCAGGAGACACACCATGTTTTTGTGAATTTTCTATCAGTAGAAATGTTGCAAATCAGTTGAGACTTTTCTTGCTTGGTTCAGATAGAAATCAGGAATCAACAAAGTGCAACTCTGGTAGTGACCCTGATGCTACCAGATGAGGCCAGACAATGCTAAATGCCAGCTACCGGTCTCTGCTGTTGCCAGCTGCTGCTGTTTGACACTGGCTTGTGCTGGATGCTTTGGTTAACTCTGCCAGTGCTGCTCCCTGTTGCTGATCTTCATTGACTGCTGATCTGTGGAACTCTTTAAGGCTAACAGTCCCTAGGGTTTGTTGCTATTTCTTTTAAAATGACCACTCTCTCCACATTATTCAGGATAAGAACAGAATCTTTTGAACCCATACTATCCAAGAAATAAATCACAAAAGGAAAAATGAGAATAGAAGGAAAAATGGAAACAAAGCTTTTATAAATAAAGATTGAAGAAAGATTCAAGGGAGGGGTGGAACAAGAGAAAAAGAAGAAGCAAGATATAGCCTTGTATAGGTACAAATTCCCAATGATGAATGCTATCATTATATATACCTAAAAGGTACAAATAAAAAACCACAAGCAGATTTTCAGGACTACCAGAGGGAAGCTTTATTTTAACAGGGCCTGTGAAGCAGCACACTGATTAAACAGAGCAGGAGAGTGCTGCTCAGGTAGTCTCTGCAGGCCTGAGATTGGTCCAAGTGCTGAGCTGTGATTGGTTCAAGTGCATACCTGGTGTCCAGAACAACCCATCTGTCTTTGCAAATGAACTATTTGATGGATGGCTATCACATCCTGAGAATAGTGGGACTGATACTGGACCCTTCTGAGAGGCTACAAGTGCTCATCACAGAGTACTGAAGTTGGAGAGGTTGGGGCTGGAATATTTTTAAAATACTGATTATGAAGTTTATTTATGGTATTTACAATTATATTCATAATGATTACCTGTTTGCTTGTCTCTTGATTGTTGAAAGATGGGTATTAAAGTCTTCAGCTACATTAGTGGATTTGCTTACTTTTCCTTTCACTTGCTTCTTATTTCAGTACTCTCATTGAGTGCATATACATTTATTACTATTACCCCTTCTTGTATTATTGATATAGTTGAGTTTATATCTGCAATATTTATAACAATTTTCTATAAGCTGCATTTTTAAATATTTTTTCTTTTTATATGCTTTTTATTTTTTTAAAGCATTTGAAATGATTATATTTTATCTTTTAGAATAGCTGTACTTCTTTTTAAAAAATTTGTGATTTAGGATTTGCAATATACATTTTTAACTAAACTAAATCTACTTTCAAATAACATTGTGTCATTTCATTTGTAGTGCTGTACCCTCGTAGCAGAGGAATCCTAATTGCTCCTTCCAATCCATTATGACCCTGTTGTCATTCATTTCACTTACTCATATGCTATAAACACCCAATATATTGTTAGTATTAGATGGAGCAGTTGACTTTTAGTTCAATTAAGAATGAAAAAATAAAATATTTTATCTCCATTTATCGATTTATTTTTTTATTTATCACTTTTAAATTTATTTCATTTACTTTTATTCTCTGATGCTCTTCATTGTGTTGTGCATATTGGAGTACTTTTTTGTTATATATTTTTCTTCTCCTTGAAGAATTCTGAAAGTTTCTTACAAGGAAAGTGTATGGAGGACAAATTTCTTCAGTTTTATTTTCTGTGTAAAAAGATTTTATTTAATCTTCACTTTCAGAGTACAATTTCACAAGATTTCTCTGGATCCCTGTGGGTGTGGTGATTGGGAATGGGGGAAATAAAGTATTCAATCATCTACGTGAGACAAGAAGGTAAGAATGGGTTAGAATGAGAAATGATCTTCCCCGGCATGAATGAGGTTCTGATGTGGTACCTGAGTGTATTTCACAGTGATTCCCTCCCACCACCACCACTCAGAAAGTCTCCAGGGGATGTGTTTGGCTTTGTACTGTGAGAACCTGGTGCTTGGAGGTAGCCCATGGACACGTGGAAAGCCACATCGTTTTTGTAACTCTCATGCTCTACACTCAACTACCAAAATTACACCAAAAGCACATTTAAGTGTTCCTACCAGTTGTCCTTCCAGCAGTTTCTGCTCCATGTAAATAGATACTGAGTGTGTCCCTATGAATGAGTCAGCTAACCAGACTTTGAGGTGGCAGTTTTCCTTGAAAACTCAGACCTGTGATGGGTTCAAGAAAAGTCACCAATTTTGCAATTTGTCTAGCTTTTTCTTGTTACAAGGAGTGTGACAACTTTCCAGTTTTTGACCTGTTAGAGCTAAAATTGGGAGTTGCTATTGCCGATTTTATTACCATTATTGTCCCAACTCTTAAAATGAAGTAAGTATATTGGTTTAAGGGAGATGAGGTAGAAACTGCTATTTTGTATTTGTCATTGTCCTACTGACATTTGCATTCCACATTCAGTAAGCAAAAGAGATTTTTGAACTTTCGTTCCCTTGTGACTATTGATTTGAACATATTTTTTCTTAAAATAACTGTAGAATATAGTTCGACTTCGTTGCTCTGACATTCAACTATCCAGTAATTCTGTCTTTTGAGTGGAACTGAAAATCTGAAAATAAGCAAAAATAATCCTCTTAGTTAATCTCAGTGTCAGAAAACACAAACAATACATACTTTAAAATATAATTTGGATACATGCAAAACAATATAATACTAAATATTTTATCATGCACCATCATATAACTGTGCAAAGGTTTCTCTAGGAAAAACAAAGGTGAAATTGCTATATCATAGTGTTTGAGGATATTAAGCACGACAAAATAACACAAAAGTGAGTGCACGCTTCTACCTTTCCTGGTGGAGAATAAGAAGTCTTGGCACTTCATATCCTGGCCATCACTTATGCTTGCCAAGTTAAGTAGTGTTTGCACTGTAGAAGGGATAAGCTCAATTTATTTACTTCTAGAATTTCTAATGATACAGAGTATTTTTCACATTTATCCCTCAGGTTTATTCTAGTTATGGCTTTTTTTTTTTACTTTTCTGTTTGGTTATTGTTCATACAGGTTATTTTTTTTCTTTACATAGCTTCATATTAATCTTTTGTCATCCATGCATGTAGTATTCTCATAGTTGTGTGTTTGTGTTATATTTTTATTATTTAGTGATTTATTTGCAGTGGAAATTATCAATTACATTGTAATTATACTGATATTTTTCAAATATTTAGTGTTCTTTCTATTTTGTTTAGGAAACTCATGTTTGGCCTAAATTACAAATATATACTTCCATATTTTGAAATGCTTAAGTGTGGAGCTTTTGTCTGTAATTCACTTTATATTTCACATGAATTATGGACCAAATCTTAGTTTTAGAAAACAATGCCCATATTCTTATAATCCTAAAGAATATAGCATATATCTTTTGAATCACTCATTCTTTCCACATTGGTTTGCAATGACCTATTGTTTATACACAAAGCTTCCCTATATGTCTATTTCTGAGTTTTTTACTACATTCTTTTGGTTGAATGATCAATTCTAACACCAATACACTTCTATTTTACTACATAGCTGTTAAACACAGCTTGATATTTATATTTTTTTCTCCTACAGAAAAGTTCTTTCTATTCTTTAACTGTTGTTCTTTCATATGGATTTTAGAATAAGCTTGCTGAGAACTTCAAAATGTTTTGTCAGACTTTACTTGGAAGTGTACAGAATATAAATATTAATTTGAAGAGAACTGATATGCTTACAATACAGAAGCTCCCAATCAAGGACATATGCACATTTGTGTACATGCGCATGGGTGTGTGGATACACGTGTGTGTGCTGTCACACACACACCATTTATTTATTTAGTTGATTAACATTAATCAGTAAAATTTACAATTTTCTTCATACGTGATATGTCCATTTCTTTTATTCTTTGCTGGTATAGAGATAGCTTTTAAAAGGTTTTAAAAAATGAATGATGGCTATTATGTAGAAATTATATTGTTTTTGTATTTTAATTGACCATTTAGCAAATCTGTTAAATTTTCAAAATTCTGAAATTTGTCTGTATTATAATAGATTGCTTTGCAAAAAACCACATAACTTTTGAAGATGATAGTTTTGCCCTTTCTCTAATTCAAATATTTTCCCTCAGTTTATTGCACTGGTTAGAAAGTCCATAAAATGTTGAATATGATCAGATATGGTTTTATCCTTTTACCAGGTTAGAAAGGAGTTTTAAATATTTCACATTTTGAAATGATCTGTAGAATGGGGTAGCTGGCCGTTATGAGATTTATAAAGTTTCTTTCTAATTCGAGTTTGTTATCACAATTAAATATTGGACAGTATCAAATGCTTGCTTCTGTATCTGTTGACACTGTGTGGTTCCATTGCTTTAATATACTATAAGAGTTCATCTTTTGTTTTATTTTTAATGGAGACCTAATAATTGCACATATTTATGAGGTGCAGTGTACTATTTTAACACATGCATACATGGTATAATGAACAAATCAGAGTAATTAGCATGTGAATCTGTTAAGTGTTCTCTAGTTAAACTACTCTTCCATTCCTGGAATAACACTGACCTGTGTATAGCATCATATTTTTATGGACTCCTGGATTAATTTTTGCAATATTTTGTGGAAATATTTCAATTACTTATTTAATTTCTTTAATGGTCATGAGTCTTCCAAGGTCAGTCCTAAGTCATATTTTTTTTTCCTGTTGGTTTGAACAACTCAGCTACTTCTTTAAGGTTTTTAGTCATGTAGTTACTAACAGCACTCTAATGCTCTTCTTCCGACATCTTCCCTGAATTTTTCTGAAGTAAACTAAGAGAGACAGTGTAACTATTGAAAGTATGATAGACTATCAAATCAGCGATAAGAATTGCGAAACACAGGACATCATTCCTCTTTTTTTTTCTGAAATTGTTAAAAATTACAACATTTTACAAAGATAAAAAATAGAATAATAGAAAATCATAGACGCCCTCTTCCAGGCTGGGCAATCACTCAAACCATTCTGCCTGCTCTCCATAGAGCTCACTCATGCCTCGAAGTCATCATGTGACTGCAGCACAGTATGAGCGTTTTATTTCATTTTGTAACTCTGAGGAAAGGTTAAATTGTGCTCTATTTATTTTTCTAAAGGAATAGAAAAGTGCATAATGCGTTTTGGAAATATTTCTGCCCAAGATAGCTAAACCGGAGAACCCATTATTATTTCTCAGAAAATTTAGAAAAAAAAATTTTTTTCCCCATGCTACTCTTCTGTAGAGATTCTAAATATTTTTATTATGCATATTCTCAGTCACCTTTCTATCCATTTCTGCAGGTTAACAAACCACCTTAAAATTTGATGGTTTTAAATGACAGTTGGTGTCTAGTTCACAATTGGGCTGGGGTCAGCTCTGGAGAATTCCTGCTGCTTCAACTAGCCGCATTTGCACATGGATTTTCATCTGGCAGTCAGGGCTTCCTTCACACTGAGTGGCAGTCAGCTGGCTGTTGGCTGAGGTGGAAGGCCACATGTCTCTTGTCACCTGGCAGGGTCGCTGACCTGTTCTGATGGTGGTGATTTCAGGGCAGTAAGAGAAGAAGCTGCAAGGGCTGCTGCAGTCCAGGATCAGAATTCAGGCTGCTCCGTGAGTCAGAGCAAGCATCACGTCAGCCAGATTCAAGAATTAGAGGAACAGATCTCTTTTCTTAGGAGAAGTTGCAAAGTATCGTGACCAGTTTTGCAACCTGCCAATCTGCCAGGGTCTCTTTATGGTCTTAGAACAGGTGGCTCCTCTCTAACTGGAGAGCTGCGAGTTACTACGAGGCTCCTCACCAGCGATATTCAGTAAGCCACAGTGCTTCTGCTCTTGTAAATGATGGTCATGGTGGCTCCATGGGGCCAACCTTGGTGGTAGATCTCAGTGAAAAATGGAGGAATTAAGACAATAGGAAACCCAGCCATCTGTTGGTTGCTCAAGATTTCTTCTTAAACTGGGACCACTTGTTCCCTCTGTTGGTTGTGAATGGGTCTGGCTCCAAGGGAGAGCCAAGAGGGTGAGCTGTGTGTGTCAGTTTGTTCTGTGAACAGGTGCTGCAGGCCTTATGGCTCAGGGTGGGGAGGGGGAGTGTCAGAACAGAACCTCCACGTTTCTAGGCCTGCTTGCAGTCTGCCTTTTCAGAGTTCTCTCCCTCCTTCCCCTGCTCTGGGTAGCACCACATGGTGGAAATTGCAACTTATCACTTCTTAGAGTGTGATAGCAGAGTCTTGGTTACTTGAATAGAACAGTTTAATGTTAATTTTCAGGCCAAGAGGAACTGTATATACAGTGCATATGTGTGTGTGTGTGTGTGTGTGTGTGCGTGTGAGTATGTACATTCATATGAGCAGAGAGAGAAAGAGACTGAGAGACAAAGAGGCAGAGAGACAGAAAGATTCATTATTTAGAATACAGACAGGGAATGGGGGAGAAGAAACAGGATATGGAGCTAGATAAATTAATTCTATATATCATGAGCCTGAAAAAAAAACTGAACAAAGAATCTGTCTTTTTAGAATAGCAAGATGTGTACAAATCAGCATAAGGATTTTTGGTGGAAAGGTAATGTGGGCTACCATAATTAAGACTTAATTCAAGCTATGTGGTTCTGTGGTAAGAAAGATCCCCTCCCCCAGTCTTCCCAATTCCTGTTCCTTCTCCATTAGCCCCTCTCCACTTTTGATCTTCACTGGCTTTGCCTTTTTCTCCATCAGAAGTCCAGAGAGAGCCTCTAAATTTCCTCAGGCAATCTATTTCCGCAGTGTAACTCTCATCTCTGGTTACAGTTAGCAAATTCTGCCCTATTTCTGTATTTCTCCCTTCTTCTTGCCACCTTGAATCTCACTTTCTTTTTTCCTTCTTTTTTTTACCTGCATTGATATTTTTCTTTCTGCTATAACACACCTGTTATAAACAAATAACAAAGGGGAAAGAGAAGACATAGCAAAATACTAAGCAATGTTTTTTGGCAGATTTTCTCCTTTATCAGAGCATTAAAAATCCAGCTATAGGCAATGCTGTTGTAGGTAATGTATAAAAGCAAGTTACACAGATATGATCCTTGGTACTAGAAATTTAATTTTTCAGAGATATGTGCTTCTTGTATCTCTCCTAAATTCAGCCTAGCTTATGGGCAGTCCTTTGATATTAGATTGATTGAACTGTATGAAACTGCTGATGCTTAACCATTGTTGACCTACAAAAATGGCAATTTCATATGGTCCAATTTATATTTTAAGTTATTTCACTGATAAATATTTTCAATCAATTATTTTTTGGGGGAAGTAGGGTATTCTTTTGCTAAGTCTAGACTAAGTCAGAAAAAGATTTTACTCTCTCGTTCCTTCTTGCCTTTACTCCGACAGCTTTTCTTTCAATGGTTTAGTTTCCTCTGAAACCTATTTTCCCTCTAACTAACCCACTGAGCTAATGAAAATCATTGATGAATTTACAGGATAAAAATGCATGACTCAGCCTGCCTCTAAGGTCTCCTCCTGTGTGAGGCTCCAATCTGCTTCTCTAGCTCCTTACACTATTACTCCGGCTCATATACCCTTGGCTTTAACCACGGTTCCCCAAACCATACTGGTGCTGTCATATCTCTATGATTTTCTTTGTGGTTTATTCTGCCAAGAATGGTTGCTCTCCACATCTGCTGGATAAACTAATATATGTCCTGAAAAATGTCAGCTTTAAAGTCACCCATTTTTCTTTATACTTCCTTGACCTATCCCTGGGTGTAGTTCATCCTTTCCCTGAATTCCCACTATACGATAATTAATAAGTGTGATGCTGTTCACCCATAATACTAAGAGTATTGATGGGTATGTGTCTATGTTAGTTAACTTTCCATCATTAGAACAAAATACCTGAGATGATCAACTTCATCGTGGAAAAGGTTTATTTTGGCTCCTGTTTTCAGTTCATGGTTGCTTTGTCCTGTTACTTTGGGCCTGTGGCAACATGGTACATTATGAGAGGAGGATTTAGTGGAGGAAACCTGTTCTAATCATGGTGTCCAGGAAGCAAAGAGAGAGAAAAGAGACTGCAGTCCCAACATCCCCTACAAGGGGGCACACTCAGTGACCTGAAGTCTTCTACTAAGCCCTACCTATTAATGGTTCTGCTAGTGCCACAGGTTGGCATCCAAGCCTTAACACATAGGCCTTTAAGGGACACTTACCCAAACTACTGAAGTTTCGAGTTCTCTATAAATCGACGTGACCCGTTTTTAAATTCTCTTTATATCTTCAACACTGCCTGCCCCATCCTTGTGAAATGGATTTTTTCCTTGAAAAATTAATCATTTTCTTTTCCTGTTCTGGATGGAATAAGAAAATTCAGAGGTAAGCAAGATGCTAATATTAAAGTTAATGAGCTTGCAAACATTTTATATACATTTGGATAGAGAGAAAATATTCAAGTGAGTCTTTGTTTTCCCTAAACCCCTTACCTATCCCAACTGTGATTAGTTATTTTAGAGGAGATTAATATATCTTTAATCTAACTACATATTTTTTACTTACCATAGTTTGAGGGGGGAGCAGACACCATTTAGATTTAATGTTGAAACAAGCAATAACATCTATTTAAACATTACTTTATAGTCAATGAATTTTTGTTTTCTCCATTAATCAAATTTAATGTAATCCTCACTATACTTCAAAGAAGTACAGCTGGCCAAGAATATCCTGGCTTTTGAGGTAATGAAACTCCTGCTTACAAGTTGGAGATTGAGAATTTAAAATTCAAATTTACTGAAAACTCTGGCTCCAAATGCCAATCCCTGGATCTTAAGGTTCAACTCTGTTAGAGTTCAGCTGCAGGGGGCCTAATCCAATAAAATCCTACATGAGCTTCCTATGCTCCTGCAGGGAGCAGTTGAGAAGCCCTGGGACCTGGGATGCAGAAGGGGAAAGGTATGACCAAGGGGGAGGCTACAGAGTTCCTGATTCTGCAACTTTCTCTGAGAAGGCTGGAGGATGAGTTGGTGCTCTGGTGGGCACACAGCAGGGGAAGGGAGCAGTTGCCAGGGGCAGAGCTGCAAACAACAGCAGCCATAGCCATGGGCTGGTGAGGAAGCACCACCACCAAGAGTTCTGAGCTAATGATGCCTTTTTCTCCCCAGTCAGCAGTAGCTCTAAGGCAGTAAGCAGCAGAACGAGTGTCCCCAAAAGGGATTTGTGTGGTTGCTCATTTTTTTGCAATGTTTTTCCATTCTACCCAATTGATTTTTTAAAATAAAGGAGCATAGAAACTACTACATTCATGCTGCACTTCTAAGTGTAGGGGATGTGAAGAGGGCCAGACTCTGCTCCCTACCCTTAGAAGGAGCTCCCGTTTCTCCTTCCTTCACCTTATCTGGACTATCTACCGGGTGAAAGAGGGCAGTGGGGAAAGTAGATGTCAAAGGTTCAATTGATACATGGGCTTCTAAAACTTGGAAACTTAAACCAACTAGTGTATTGGATGTACATGAGAGACCAGCACATCATATAAAATTAGTCAGAACTTCAGGATCCTACTGTGGGACTTTAAAAATTCACTTAAGCAAAATAACATGTAGAAGCTACAAATTCTAAGTTCACAAATTCAAATGTGTAAAAATACAAATTAATACAGGTGTGGTGTCTGCACATATGTAGTCCTAGCTACTTGACAAGCTGAGGCAAGAGAATCAATTTACCCTAGGAATTTGAGACCAGCTGGGGCCTCAGACCTTGTCTCAAAAAAATTAACAAAAATTTTTGCTTGTAAATTAATCTATTTTTCATAACATATATTTCTAGAGGTGAAAATATTTAATAATGGGCAACACAGGATTACCCAACTTAAATCAGGTCTTTTCTTCTATCTCTGTTCTTGGAACTTCTTCAAGGTTCCTAGGAAGCTATGTAGCATCTTATAGTTAGGGTGGTCTCTGGCACTTGATCTTTGCCTCATTTTCTTTGACATCCACTGTGAACGATGCTTTTTCGTATGGTCTGGAGAGAATTCTATTCATAACATTCTAATTCTTCATAGACTCAGAGACCACTTTGGATCCACAAGTCCCTTTTAGAATGATGATTTTGGGAATAATGTTGTTGAGCAGTGAAGGGCAGTTAAGGATAAGAGTGTAGATCAATATTTCCCAAAGTATATTCTTTGTTTTATTGTCCCAAGAATTGTACCTTGAGATGAGATAAGGATGTTTTGGTTGTATAAAAAAATATAGAGGAAATAGCAAGTTTGAACCTAAGTGATTCTCTCTGGATTTGTGTGTCTTTTATTGTTACAGATACTCAAATATTGGCTTTCCCAAATGGCCATTTTTCTGAGTTCTCCTTAGACAACTGCCCATTTCTGAGGGTCTCCATATATGTCTTTGCCATGAGTGGTAGCTCCTTTACTGGTCACTCAATTCTTTCTTAGATGATGAATCTAATTTCTGATGAATCTGTGTGGGGTGGATTCTATTTATTGGGGTCAACTTATTATCCCAAGTTGCTAGTGTATTCTTTAGGTGAGCTCTCAAATTCATAACTTTTACACAGGTACACATGCGACTATGGACAATATATCCCTTTTCTTTGTGTACAGTGATTCTCATTGGAAGACTGTAGCCTTGTTGTATGGTCACAACCAATTCAACCTGTGTTTAGGCTTTTCCAGGCAAAATCTATGCAGGACTAGGGATGCAAGCAAATGTTTGAGCAGTCAATACTCTAGTTTCAGTAGTCATTTTAGAGCTTGATTGGGAAACTAGAAGCAAACACTTAGATAAAGCTATTGGATCTTGTGAGAGGAGATATAAATATGCATATATAAAACTTGATCAGATCACTAAGACATGACAGGAAGCATGTGTGTGTGTATATGTGTGTGTGTTTATACAACTTCATCATATTAAGACATTCCTGGTGCCGACATCTTTTGCAAATTTTTATTTGTATTCCTAGTTGATCTAGCAAATAATTTATCCCAGTCATCTACAAAAGGTCCTGATTTTGGGGGTCATGTTTTCAGAGACAAAGAAAAGTCTCAGTCTAGAATTTAGAAGATTTTTGCATTGGTGGTTGTCCCAAATAATTTTATGGCACTTTTTCCAGTTTTGAGTTTGGAATTGCCCCAGTTTTAATTTAATAGTGACATCCACTTCTTTATTGGTATTATGCCCTAAAAAACTTGAAATCATCATGATGTGAAGTTTTACCTTCTATGACAATGAAAAGATACAAATATTATGAAAAGTGTGTCTGATTAGCATTTATGACATGTTCTTTCAGTACAATTGCTTACCAGGATGTGCTTTTTATTGGCCACAAAGCATTTGAAAAATGTTTTATGTTTTATCATTACACACTAATCTCACTTGAGCTTTTCTTTTAAAAAGTCTGACATCTTCTTCCCCTGACTTGTACATAAAGTTTGTGTGTGCATGTGTGTGTGTGTGTGTGTGTGTGTGTGTGTGTGTGTCTGTTCAACCTCTTGTACTTTGATCCTCTGTTTTGAGTCTACAGAAGGGTTTCTGGGTTCAGGAGTTTAAATGTTGTGGGAGAACATCACTTGCTGCACCTGAAGTAGGCAGGGTGCTGCTGCCTCTTACCATTGTCAGCGCTTGGTCCCTCCTCTGCCACCCCAGCAGCCTGTGCATCCTGCTATTGAGCACTTCTCATTTTGAGCCTCAGGGATTTGCTGACACCTTGTCACCCTTTCCTCCTACGATAGGCTTCATGCAGGCAGTGAGTGCATCCTATTCATTTCTGCACTCCCTGAGTAGGGCACCATGCTGGCACACAGTTGGTGCTCATTGTGTGCTTGCCAAATAAGTGAATTCCATGTTAGTGGTCCAGTGCTGGGGATTGGGTTGAAAATATTCTTCATTGAAGAAGACATCCTAGGGTTCTTATTCACATATCATTGCAAAGAAGGAGTGTGGTGTGGAATGTGGGGTGCTGATGGTGTTGTGTTTACAAAGGGAATAAGGAGAGAATTCAAGGACAAAGAGTAAAATTCTTTGGCCTTCTTTATAAATTGAATAGAGAAGGACATGACCTTTCTCCCTACTCTGAACTCCCTTTGTACTTGCTGCCTGTACCACTCATTTTAGTACTTAATTAGCATGTTGCCTTAAATTAAAGTCGCCCAGGATCATAGAGGGGTCTAATCTGCATAGTTACCTCAGGAATTCTGTGATGCCATGGCAGGTAACAGGGTTCTGTTTTCATGAAATCTCCTAAGTCACATGGGAGGCACTGAGGAGGGAATTTTGGGGAACACAAAGAAGGGAGGTGACAGCAAAGTCCCCCCTTATTCCCTCGGAAAAGGGCCTCAGAAAGTCAGAAAATGTGTCTTACCGTGGGAAGAACCAGAGGAGTGAGTCAGATCTCAGATCTCAGAGTGAGGAGCAGATGAATCAGGTTTCCAAGACATGAGTCTAGGACTTTACCAACTCTTCTCTGCCCAGCTCATCTCGGAGATCCATGGAGTTGCAAATGCTTAGTACGTGGGGCAGGCTGCAGAACCATGACACTGGGGACAGACCTCCTTTACATCTGGGGAAGGAGGAGCAGCCACCACCACCAGAAACAGATGGATCAAGGCTCTGAAGGGAGTGGGACAGGGACCAGGGCTCTGGGGGAAGGAGGCTAAGCCTGGGCCTCACCGCTCTTCTTTTGTTCTGAATTTAGGTGGTCCCTACACGGAGAGGGAGTGGACACAGCAAGTTCTTTTTGAGCCCCAGGATCCCCAGGGGTGACTAATAGTACTTTTGAGTAAGGAAATTCTTTTTTTTTATTTTAAAGATAGTAAAATCCAACAAAACATAACAGAATGAAGTCAATCAAAACAAAGCAGTAGAACTGGTACAGAACTTCGAAGAAAGATACTATGAAAACAATAGCTACTGTAGAATATCTTGTTATTTTCAGAATAGTTGACCATTCCAACAGGTATAGTAAAATCAAACAAACAAACAAACAAAAAACACAATAAAACCAATAAAAACAGAGTATAAAATAAGGGCAAAAAAATTAATCAGAATAAAGCAAAACAACGAGAACAATGTTGGGCCTCGAAGACAAGACAGAGGAAATCCCCCATATTTGCTACATTGCCTACTGTCATCTTCCAAAGAGATGCTCAGGCTGCCAGCCCCAGGCATGCAAAATGAACAAAACAATACTAGCATTCAGTTGTTTAATGTAACTTAGTTGCTATCAATTTAGCCAGACCTCCGAACCAGCAGGTTGCTTTACCGGGAGTGGGAGAGCGAGGTTTGTCCTTGATTTACGCTGGTAGGCATACAGGGCTGCGGGAGGCGGGGCGCACATGTTTCTCCTCCTGGGGTCCACGCCAGTTGTGCAGGCCCCCGGAAGGCTGTCTTACTTGTCTCCTGGTTGGAGGGCTCAGGTCCGATTGGGAGGGCTCCCAAGAGGCCCATTTCTTTCTCTTCCTGGGGTTCACGCCCTTTGCGCAGGAACCCTGGAAAGTCCAAGGAAATTGTTGAAGTGACCTGGAGTCAACTCTTTCGGTCTGAAATGGCCTGAGAAATCAAGGTGAGAGTTGCTGTTTAGCCAATTCCTTTAATAAGTTTATAAACCATAAAATAGCAAGCGAAAAAACTTAGTGAAGTAACTAGAGGCCAAATCCGAAACCTCCCACTTTTGTTTGTCATTTTGTTGTGGTTGTGATGATTGTTGTCATTCTCACCCTCAGGCTTTCTCTAAACAAGTGACACCACCAGCTGAATTTTTAGCAGTCTCAATGCAACTGGTATATACTAATCAGTTGTATCTTTTAACCAACACACATAATTAAACATACAAAAGATTCCCTGACACTCATTTTCCAAGACAGTTCCTGTGATGCAAATGATTCCCCAGTGCATCCTTTTTCTGCTTGTGTCGCCTGGTGCTGCTTTTTCCTCTTTTCTTTTGCTTCCCACAGCCGGGGTAGGGAGCAGGGCACATACAATTTTCAGCTATTGACGAGCAGATGATCTGCTGCTTTTGATTCTCTGCACCACTGCTTTTCAACATTCCCGTGTACAGTTAAGCGATGGTTTTATATTTATGACTCATGAATCCTCAAGTTCACAAAGGGCAAAAATACTGTCTGATGCTACTGAGTACCTAGGACAGTGCTGAGCAAACTGTGGATGCCCCCGGTACACTAATTGGATGCCAGACTGATCTCCAGATGGCAGCTCTTTTATTTGGCTGCTCTCAACTCTGTTTAACCACAATTCACATCTATTGGGATTTAGATTCCTTTCTGAAACCTAGATTCTTCTAATCTTGGTGCTGGAACAACTCTTAATGACAATCTGCATTAATATTTAAACCCTCTAGCAGTGAGCAGAGATAGCTGAGCTAGGATTTTGCATCCCCGGCATTGATGCAATGCAAGTATGTTAGTCAATTTCATTTCTCACCTGTGATTCTATTGTCTGATGTTCTTCCATTTGAGTGTCATTCCTTCAACCCTTCTATTTCTCTTCTCTAGAATTTTATATATATCCCTAGATAGGTAATCTAGTAATATATATTGACCTCTTGGTTTAAATAAGCTTAATAACTCTATTTAACTTGGAGTAAATTAGGAATTTCGGTAGAGATGAACTGCTTACCGAAATATTCATGGCCAAGGGGCCCATTTTACATGAAATAGAAGTTAGGAGAAATTAAAACCATGTAGTATGGCAATTCCTCAGGGATGAATGTGTCCCTACCTTAACAAAAGCACTGTCCATATGTGTGTTGAGTGATGGAGGGTTTAGTGTGTGGTAACTTTTAAAATAAAAACAGGGAACAGAAATCAAATGCAGTTTCAGTTACCATCTTAAAGGGGAGCAGTAAGTATAGCCTAGAGACCAATGCTGTAGAAATTTTGAAGGATTTCTTCAGGTTTGGAAACTTCACTGTGTTTATTGTCACTGCTGGTTTTGGCTGTTTTTTGTTTTTCTGTAGTTATTAACAGTAAACTCTTAAAATGAAAAAGCCCTTATGGTTATCATGGGGGAAAAGAGAAAAATGAAGGAGTCGGGCAGGTTGACTTCCATGCCTCTGTCAAATATTTGGGGGAAAAAACTCACATAGGTGATCAATAAAATGAAAAGAACAGAAAGAGGTGCGGAGGAGGCAGGAAAAAGTCTAATAAAAGACTCTGGTTTGACAATAGGAGGGCCTGTTTGGTGGCAGAAACTGAAGAATGCAAAAAGAACCATTAGATAGAACAAAGCCACCTTGTGGAGAGGGGCTGCGAAGGCTGGAGTGAGCACCACAGGAAGTCCAGGATGGATAAAAGCAGAAGGAGAGCTCACCAGGAGCTAGAAAATGCCTACCTCGCATGCTCCTCCAAGGCTGGCCTCCCACACAGCTCAAAGGAGTCACCTTCCATTGGGTCCAGTGGCCTCCCATGGGAAAGAGAGCTCTTGGTTTCAGTTCCAAGCATGTGTTGTTGTTCTTGCAATAAGTTTAGATCACGTTTCAGTGTCTTCCTGCAGAGAAAGGTCCTCACATTAAAAATAAAGTTCACTGGAGACACATTTGATATTTCTAGTGGTATTTCTACCTGTCTAGCCCAGAGAGAATTGTACTTCCATGGTTTATCACTGCATCAACACACTCCCTCATGCAATTCAAGTTGTTGGGTTTAATCTACAAAGCTTTAACTGATGGGGGTCTATTTGCTCCAGAGGTCGCCCCTGAGACTGCATCCCCTCTGGATGGAACTATATTCTCTGTGCTGATTTGAACTTGTGAAGAATAAAGTTGGAGTGTTTGGGACGTGAAGTAAAAGGAGACTTGGGGTTGGGGGAATGAAGAGGTGTCTTTAACTCCCCATTTGTTTTCTTGAGTGCAAATCCCTGCTGCAAGCACATTGCTTGTTTTAGGTAGTGAGTTTAAAGGCTTATATCTCAGTTTTTCTACTTCCATGTTATAAGATTCAGGATTTCTTTAAAAAGAAAATATCTCCTGAAGTAAAGCACTGAATCAGACTTACATGTAGCTGCTTGGATATGCATTTGGTACATGTAATATACAGAATGAGATTTTTGCCTCAAGTTCATTGCTAGATGTTTTCTTTTTATCTTTTGGTTGGCAACTTTGATAAATAAAATTGCATTTTAAGTCTAGTTGGGTGGGTATTTCAGGTTTTCAAGCTGAAACAAGAAGGTAGCCAATAGACTTTTAAATTTTCATGTGCTCCAAAATTTGCAAAGAACCTTGGATTTTTATGAAATGTGATATATTAGGAGAGAGTGTTAAAAAAAAAACAAACAAATAAGTGTGAGTGTAGTGAATGTCATTCTATGAATGACACCTTAGAACTTAGATGATGTTACAACATTTTACCTTACTTCTTCCTGGTGGTGTCTTACAAGAATGGTTTTGAGTGCTGGTTTGCACACAGTGTGGCCTTTATGAAGGATGCAGATGCTCAGTTGCTCCATCTCTTGGGGATGGGAGCTGAAACTTGGAAGAGCTGCTAAAATGGTAGCACACTGATTAAATGAAGAGGCAGAGTCATAAAATCAATCCTGCTTGTTACAAAGCAGCCTATGCATGGGAGGAAGTGGGGAAGACCCACGGCAAGGTGGAGAGCCACTCAAACCAATTTAGCAGAGTTGGAGCCACAGCAAACTTGATGAAGACACCCTCAGAAGTAATCGTTGCAGTTGCTTTTGAACCTTTGGAAAAATAACCTGAAGCATCAAAAGAAATGAATTTTCCCTCAAGTCGCTAAGTGAAAAATCCCCTAAAGTTCCCCCCACCCATTGGAGGAAGAGAGAGAAATGGCAGGAAAGTAGGAGGGGAGGAGAGAGGGAGAAGTGTGGGGGGAGAAATGTTTTTGCTCTCTTCCCAATGGAATTTTGACTAATGAGACCCACATGCTGGCTGGGAGGGATCCCAGGAGACAAAGCAGGGGTATAGGGGACAGGCACAAGAGGGAACTCAGATGGGCCAATATCTGGAGTAATCTCATTCTAATTTTCTACACGAGTGAGGATACAGCACAGGACATCCATCACAGTCAGAACTCCCAGTGAATGCCACCTTTTGCTGCCTGTCTTCTTACCTCCTCTCGCTTAGTCTCCACCCCCTCTGAAAAACAGGTACACAGCGTGTAACTGGAATTTTGACCTGCTCCTTTGATTCTGTGTAATTTGTTTTTGCACGTGATGTTTTCTTTTAAAATTGTCCATACATTGTCTAACCTGGGTAGTATTATTTTTCTCGTCAGCTTTTAACACATCAACTTATTACAGACTCACTTAGCAAATTATTTATTGAGCAAGACTCTTGCTACATGAAAGCCAGTTTATAAATCCTTCTACTGAGATCTAAGTGGCCCCTTGCTTGAAATGTCATCTCTTCTTAGAAATAGCTGCATTTTCAAAGAATTTGAGAACTTAACTTAGACATGGGAAGTTCCATTGCTGTCTGAGAGGGCAGAGATTGCCAAGGATTTTTCTTGCCAGGAGGGATGTTGGGGACCTGGCGTGCTGCCCAGAGCTGGGACAGCATGTTGTGTAGCTGGGGTAGATTGTCCCAGGCAGAGTATAGCAAAACATCTCTTTAGATTTTTTCTTTGTTTTAGGACCTCCATACTAAGGTTCTTTGAAACTAGGAAAGCACTGGAATCCTACCAGACAGTGCTTTCTCTATCCTGTTTTTTCACATCTCTAAGCATCTGGGATCAAGGTTGTGCCCTTACTTCTGATAATGGCAAGAAGGATAAAATATACAGTTCCCTTCCTTCAGACACGTGGCCACGATCCACTTTCTAGGGGGAGGGGTGTGGGAATAATGAGACCACACTGTGGCAGGGAAAACAAACTACTCATCTAAGACCGACTGGGTTTTTTTCTTTTTAAGCCATTCCTTCATTAGTACATGCTTTTCTGTCTCTCTGTCTCCCTGATCTTCTTATTAGTTAATCAGGAGGCTGTGGCTAAATTATCCGTTGTCTGCAGGACACTGGCCACCCTCAGAGGCAGGCTGTGCATGATGGCTCAGTGATGACACCTGTTACTTTCCACCCAGGTGGCCACATCCCATTTCCCTGCAGCTGCTGGTTACCATGAACGCCTCCCATTGGCTTTGTTCTCAGAATGTCACGGTGACCAGCTTGCAGGTGGCATCCTGCTATAGATGCTGGCACAGATTTTCAAACATTATGCAGCCTGTACTGATTTTCTCCATTATTTGTTGACAATAATAGTTGCTTTGATCTTCCTCTCCCTCCTCCCTCCTCCTTTCACTCATGTATCAGGCTCCTTCTGAATCACTCAGACTCAGAAATCAGAGAAGTCTCTCACTTTAAGGCTAATTCCAAGATTTTTACTTTTCTTTGGACTGAAACTCTGCCACAAATACCCTGAACCCCATGAATTTGGCTGACCCCTTCTTCACTGTGTCCTCAAACTTGCTTCCCCTCCCTCCTCTCCTGTGCTTCATGCCAAGCACAGACATAACTTCTCACTCTGTCTCCTCTGCTAAATGTGTTAAATGTGAAAACCACATGATTCCATCAGTCTTAGACCTTCGGGCAGTACCACTGCAGGAACCACGGACCTCTGAAGAACCCCATTGTTCTTACTCTTCCTGCTGGAATTCATTGGAAACAGCTTATTTTATGTTGAAATAAATGAGTTTCAGAAGTGCTGTGAATAGCATGTGTTGTCTGTCCATAGAAATGTAAGTGTGGGATGAAGTCAAGGGGGATTGTTTAGGTTCTGAGGGTCTCATTGCTTGAGAGGAATGAATGTTTCCCTAGAAGACGCTGCCCAGCCAGAAGAGCTCTTTAAAAAGTCTTGGGGAGGCTCCTTGGAGTTTTATAGGAAGAATTCTACTTATGTTGTAGGGAAGTGCAACATGGGTGGGAGAGGGGGATGGATAAGTGAAATAAAAGATGCACTTTGCTGTGTAATAGAAGTCACTGAGAAGTCTCCTGGGTATCCAATGATAAGGATGACAGCCAGCACTTACTGCCACATTTTTATGCCAGATGATATTCTAAATATCATCTATGTCTGTGTTCTTTAATCGTCAGAGTCATGCTACAGGGAAATATCAGTATTACCTTCACACTGGTCTGATTCTTTTAGAAAAGAAGTCCCTCATCTAAAATTACACAGCTGATTATGGAACCAAACTTGGGACTCAGATAATATATTTTCAGCCTTCTGTTTAAACCTTTGCTTTTCCCACTGAATGACAATATTTCTCAGTGCCATCCATCACATTAGCATACAGTAGATGCTCAATAAATATCTTCTGAAAGAAAATATTTGTTCAAAATATTGAAGCCAATTAAACCTCATCTGGAGAAGGGATGAAGGAGTCAGGATGTTAGAATCACTAACTGGGGCTTCCTAGGATTGCAGTCTCAGATGGGTGGGATTCTAGGAGTAGGGATATCACAGGATACTTGAAAGTCATTAATGCCTCCCTTAGGTCCAAATTAGTCAAGATATGAGTTAGAACACCCCTCCATTGAGCCACTCTGGAGCCTGCTCTGGAGCCTGTTGTGATTCGTTAGCAGTGCCATGCATAGTCACCTCTCCACACGTTGTCTTTTATCTCCATGGATACACTCCATGGAGTATACTCTCCTCTTCAGTTCACAGTACAAACTTTTTTTTTTTTTTTTTTTGTACTAGGGATCAAATGCACAACCTTATGCCTGCCAGGCAGGCGCTTATGACACTGAGCTAAGGCTCATCACTTCTCCATCACTTTCTCCAACCTCTGCCTCACCCTCTTGATTTGGAGCTATCTCTCCTTTCACATGTCAGTTTATACCCAACTGTAACATTTGGAATATAACTGTTTGTGTATCATCTGTTTTCTTCACTTAGTGATGAACTCTTCGCAGGCAAAATATATTTCATTAACCTGTGTATCCACAGTGCCAAGTGTATCTGTAACACTAAGCACAGCACCAGCTGCATATAGAGTGCTTTTTAATGTGTGTTGCATAGAGTTAGATTTCCTGCTTGCCACACTTTACTCTAGTATTCTAAAGGGTCAGTATTCCTGCAGGGGAGATGAGGGCCAGAATAACTGCAAGAAGCTGGCTGCCTGTACCTCTCATGTTAACTGGCTACAAGCCACTTACTTCATGGGAGGGTCAACTTGATTTAAAGGTACAGGATTGAGGAAGAGTGTGTCATGAACTTGACTAAATGATTCTCTTCACCAATGTCAGCCCATTGAACTGTTCCTTTAATTTTAACTGTACCATCAGCTAAATAGCTTACTCAGCTTTTCCGAGGTCTCTTACTTGATCTGAAAACATTGGCAACATTATGGCCTCCAATCTGACTTTAAGCCTGTTATGGATAATGCGTTTTCTCTGGATTAGGTGATGCATCTTGGTTGTATTGCAGAAACATCAGTTATGTCTATGTCTTGTCTAGTAGCAGCCAGAATTGGGAGCATGCCAGCTTTCACCTCATTTCTAACACACTCTTTAATTAACCTGTGAAATCTAGTGCACGACTCACTGTTGTTTTAGGGATGAGAAGCATAATATGTGTACTTTTTTCTTCTACTATGCGTTTTTATTTGTTCAGATTATTAGATAGTCAAATTCTTTTAGGTTATGAAATAAACTCTCTCAAAAGAAACAAGGATTTGAGAAACACCCAATGGGGCTTAGTTTCTTTTATAAAGACTTACTGTACTTTGTCACATTTACCCCTTGATAATGGAATTCTTCCTCTTCCCTAATATTTAAACAATTAAGCTCACCTAATTTAAAATGCCTCCTTTTCTTGCAATGTCTCTGCTCTCATAAAAAAAGTATTTGTAAAATAAAGGTAGGATGAGCCCCTCCGAGGTTCTTCTCTTGCAGGGCCTTTCCACAGAGGGTAGGAGCTGTATCTTTTCATGCTTCTTGAGCTATGCATATGTATGCCTCCTGTTTGTCACGCCTGATATAAATTTTCTACCTGTGTTTTTACCTCATGCTTTGCACATAGTGCCCCAAATTGCTGCTCCTGAGGAGACTAAGCCAAGGACGTTGTGCTCCATTTTCATGATGAAATGTAGATTTCCTATTGAACCTAATCATCCTTCATTTCAGAAGGTTGACAAGGCAGATACTTAAAAGAATTCAGTTGGTTAAATTTATGGCACTGAAAAGAGTCCATTCCAAGAATATTTTCTGATTCCAAAGCTATGGAATTTTTTTGATTGTGTATTAAATTACATTTTCATTCACTTCAAGTCCCTGCTTCTCAATTTTCTGTCCCTCAAAGACAGACAAACTTGTTGACAGTCACAATGGTCTCCATAAAATTCTGTGCCTGAGAGAAAAAATGTAGTCTTCCAGTTATGCCTCTGCTTACTGATTTTATACCAGCTGATATAGCTGAAATATTTGTGTGAGAAAGCTGGTCTTTTTCTAGATAGGAAGGAGAAATAGCATAGGTTGTTATTAACCATATTTCAGGGATCTGCTAGATGTTAATATACGCCAGATAATTTTCTTGCGGCTCTGCGGGGTGGGTGCCATTGTTCCCTTTCCACAAATAAGGGCATCTGGGTTTGGAGAGACTTCTCCTAAAGCATACAGGTAAGTGGAAGAGCTAACATTCAAACCTAGGCTTCTCTCTGCCCAAAGTGATTGCCTTTCATTATGCTACAAAGCTCTTCCTTAAAAATCCTTAAAAACGTTAGTATGGGCAGGCCAACAAGAATATCAAGAAGACAAAACTCTGCCTTTCAAATGTGAACTCAGAATCTCTCTAAACATGGAATCTAAGTAGTTGCTATCAACCAATTCATGTTAGGATGCAGATTGAAAGTTAATTGCTATTCTTGATTCATTTGGCCAGTTGCAAATTTGTTCGGGCAAGAGGTTCATTAACCTTTGAATTATCCTATAAAGGTATAGCAACCAGAGTTCTCCCTTAGTCTAATTATTCACTCTTTCAGACTACTTTAGACTTGATTTATAATCATTTCATTTGATGATTAACACGTGTCTATATGCTTATTCTCACAGCTTGCTCATGCTCCTTAATATCATTGTGTGTTTTTGCTACCCACCTTGCATTCACATTCTCCTTTCTGGACACATCAGTATTCCCTGCCTACTTTCTCCCTCCAGCAATATCAGCATTAGCTGTAAATTCTGTGCACTGGGCCTATTCTAGCACAGTGAGATTAGTCCAAGAGTCAGGATATTCTAGACTATCAGTGGTACATACAGCCTAGTTCCCAAGGGCATACTATTGCGAGTAGATAATATGAATAAGAAAGAGTGCAGAGATGGGAAAGGACTCTGGGAAAAGAAGGAGAGGGAAGTGTGAGGTGGGGGGGGAGATAAAATGATCAAGATACAATGTGTATATGTGTCAGTTCTCCAAGATGAATGAAATTGTTATGTATTGTAAATATATACTAACAAAAAAGTAAAAAAATATGTGGGTTGTCCTTGACACAAACAATTTTAGAACACTTGACAACTGTAACAAGAAGACTTGTTTGCTATCTATAACTCAGGCTAATTCTAAGCAGGGTTTATTTTGCTAAGAGAAAGACTTTGGTTTGTCTGAAGTCTAGGTTAGATTTGGTTCTATGAAGTTTAACATGCAGCCCTGGAGCCAAGTAGAATGACATTGTGTGACAGAGAAAGAAAGTTGAAATTTCTAGGGCAAGGAAAAATCTGACAGTTAAGTGGCAGGCAAAAGACAGTTGTTCAATTAAATGTAGAAAAATCTCCAGTTTTTGATATGGCCAAGAAGAAAACTTGAGGTATAGACATGCTTAATGGAAACATTTAAAAAATTTGTGGTCCTATGTAAGACATCTTCATGTCTTGTGGATTCCAGGCTTTATCTGGCATTGACTGAATACTTTTAAAGAACTTTAAGGAGACACTAAATTCTAAACCCAAGATTAGTGAGGCAAGACCACAAGGAATAGGTTTATGTTCAGGAGCCATTGGATCTGGGAAGGGAATGCCTCTCATGACCTAAGGGAGACACTTTGAGGTCTGAGTAGGATTATTGAGTCAAGATATCTACATCAGTAAGCCTTGCTCAAACTAGGTACCTTGTCTGAAGCATAGAACACAGAAAGTGGTTTCAAATGTTATTTTCTCAGTTCTCCTAAGTTTGCTAAATAACCAATATCATTCTGGATATGTAAAAAGGTAGCTAAGTTGTTACACACTGCGGATGCTCTAGTGGAAGGGTTGACAAATTACTACCAGCAGACAAATCCAACCCGCTTTTTGTAAATGAAATTTCGTTGTAACTTTGAATCTAGCATTTGCTCACAGTGCCATATAGTAGCATTCATGATACAACAAAAGAATTGCACAGTTGGAACAGGGACTATATGTCTTGGGAAGCCTAAAGAGTATTCTATCTGACCCTTCAATAAGATGTTTGCTAGCTCCTACTATAGGACATTAAATATTTATTAGATCTAATTATTTAAGGGATCCCAATTTAGAAAGGCTAATCTGGTAGCATATTAGGTATCCTCAGTTTTCCCAGAGAACTGGGCTAAGAATATGTCTTCACCAAGACCATCAAACACATATTGGCAGATATTGCCAGAGTAGGGATTAAGTGTGCTGAACGTGCTGCTCATCATCAAAAAGAGTAGTTAAGACATAGTCATATCTGCATCAATGTAGACTAAAAAGAGGAAAGCACCATGGCTGCAACCTGGCCAGGATGCCAGTTGGTTTATGCCATAGGTTACAGACTTAAAGCCTCCTGGGGTAAAATTTCACCTGAAAGGGCTATAGAGGCCATTATCTATCAGATCTGAAGGAAAACTCAAAAATGCATGCAATCCCCTTTCTCAAAGGGAACTGGTCCTTCTAGATTTAGACACAGAATGATGGCAGGCCTAAGCATCAGTTTGTTTGGTAGCTCCTCTTCGCTCATCTTGTATGTTCAAAACCTCTTAGCTTGCCCTTTCCCATTAAAACTCTCATACCTGCTGCCTGAGAATGAAGTTAGTATGACTTCTGCTTTGAGATACAGCCTCTCTGGGGACTTTGTGTGCAGGTATCTGTCATTCCTTGGGCCTTCATGGCTTCAGCATGCCTTTTCCTGTGGCATTATATAATCCAGAGAAGTCTTTTAAAAAGGTTTTTACCATTGCTCTGCCATCCCTTTTCACCCAGAGTATTACTCTTGGAAGACTCTTGGACAGAATTTGTAGTTGACATTTTGAAGTCTGGACCCATAAATGCGTCTGCCATGAGACTCTTATCTTCCATCAGTTTTTGGACATTACCAACCTCATGTGTCGTTTTCTATAATTGTAGGCCTTACCAATAGTGTTTCATTTTCCCTATTAGTTCTCCTATGACTTTCATTTTGACAAGTTAACTTTCTTCTTTAGTTAGTTCTTTCCCTCTCTTCTTGCCCTCTCTACCATGACCTGTAAGGCCAAGAGAATTTGGGGAACTAAGTGCTTTCTTATCTCTCACCTTCTTAATTTCAGGCTTAGGAAAAAATGACACCTAAATATTTAGCCAATGATAGAGTACAGATAGCAGCCAAAACCTGATGCTGACATCAGGGTTATGGGAATACTGAGCATGTGAATATGATAGGCCAATCCCTGTACTAGGTTTGAAAAAAATTGTGCCTGTATTATTTTTGTTGTGGGGAGCCTGCATAGTGAGACATGAAAAATCAGTCGATTCTGGTCAATAAAGTCACATATTGATCATTACAAATCTTTGACTTCCAAATACTGAGCTGGTAAATCTCACCAGAGGGTGGTTCAGCAGCAGATGGATAACTAAATCAGGGCAGTACTCAGCCTCTTATTGTCTTCCCTATGTACCTATTAGTATGATTTATTTTTTCCTAACACTTCCTTAGAGGCTAAATTTCACAAACTTTGAGCATTCTCCAATAACTGCACCCCTAGGATGGTGGCAGGAGCTGGTTGTGCACATCTCTTCCAAGTCCATGTTTGGTGACATTTCACTGAAAACGTGAAATCAGCCATGAAAGGAGTATTCATACAATAGAAACTGTCCCATGCTACAAATAATGTTACTATTTTTCCAAAGAGTGTGTTGTTAAACATTAACCAGCATCGCACTTCGTTTTATCTGCAATAACTGAGACATCTTGAAACTCAACCCAGTAATGTTGTCTTTTATGCAGATCGTTATGAAAGTTATCTAACTTCTCTTTCAGAAACATTTTGCATAGCTATTCCAGTTTTCAAGAAGTGGCTCCCTAATTGCTATTAGGACTATAAACTATCTTCAACTTGAGAAAGAGTGGTTTCCTGGGTCCAGTCTCTCCCTAGGGTTGCCGGTTAGTCTCTGAGTCTTTTGCTTTGTGGGATATCTTTGGACCAGCACAATCTTTTTGCATCTAGAACAACAACAACAAACCCTTCTCTTTTCTGTTTCTTTATGAACCCTTCACTGAGGAAAATCTCTGATTTTTTCTTTATCTGTATTGGCCTCCACAATTTTATTTTCACAACTTAATGGATGTCCCTTAAGGTAGTCCTCTAAGATCACTGAAGGTAAGATTTTCTTTCTTTCTTTTATAGTTTCTAACATGATGGTAAGATAATGCATATTTTTAAATTCTGTTTTTCTTCAGAGAAAACTTGATTCTTTGGGACTGACTATTCTAGACACAGATCTTTTTAGCTTTTGTCTTTGTAGTAATAATTACTTAGATTATTTTTCAAGTTTTTGACCTAAGAAGACACACTATGTTTTTATAAAATAAGAGTTCTCATTCTTTTAAAAATACCTTTTAATAAAATCCACAATTCTTGTATGGGTAAAAACAAAGGCTGGGTCTCTAAACTTAGAATTTTAGTCCAAACTTATGTAACTAATAAATCTGAAGCCAACCTAATATCATAACACCCAGACTTAGCCCTCAATAGAATTCAAAATAATATAAAAGAGCTCATTTCTAGAATGCACTTCCCTCTCTTTTTTCTAAGTTTTCTTTCAAATAATATCCTGAAATATCACCTCTATGATGACTTCTCTGACTTCCCTTGCACTGTCTGTTCTTTCCTTTGTATCTTATTCCTTCTGCTTTATTATACTTGCATTATGTAATAGTTCTTTCATTCTCCTGAAACACTTGGAAGTAATCTTGGGCCAAGATACTATTTATTCTCCTTCATAACCCCAGACTAGGAACAATGTTTAGTGCATGGTTGGAAATTAACAGTTGATTAATAATAGAATGCAACATTTTAGGATTTATCCAGTTCATATGAAAATTAAGAGCTGTGACAGAAAATTAGTCTTTGGATACTGTGTTCCATTTGAAAGCTAGTGCTCCCAATGCCTTATTTGGCAATAGAGCAAACTAAGAGAGTTATGCTACCATTGAGATGCATTCTTTGGTTTTCTTGTTTGTTTCTAATAGACCTCAAATCTACTTGAATTTTATAAGCAAGGCTATGATGGTAGAATGTTGCTTGAGTGGTTTGATGTCTTAGTCTAATTGGCTGGACCATTCATGTTTTATGACCCTCAAATGAGTCCAGGATTTGAAATTAGAAGATCTTGAATTTCCACTGTTGGCAGTGCCAATTAGCATTCATATGCCCTTAGGCAAGTCATTAATCTTGGTGAGCCTCTGCTTCCTTATCATAAAATGAATTTAATGATACCTGTATCCAGGAGTTGATTTGAAGATCATATTGAAGACCTCATAAACATTATTCCCTCAAAATCAGTGTGTTTATGTGAGTGATTATTGCTGGAGTCAACTGTAGTCATGGACCCTACTGAGCAATAGAGAAATCTACTACATGAATAGCCGTAGATTAGTTGCCATTTCTCCACGACTTTTCAGGACATTCACTTTTCCCATCATAAAGAGCTTTAGCCTAGAAATGTCCATGTTTCATGGCTCGCCATGAAGTAAGGGTTTTTTTTTTTTTTTGAAAATTTGAACTAATACAATTCTACTAGCTTCTCTGCCTCAAAGTTAGACCACATAGACTTTTCTTCTTTCAAGTCCCCACTCAAAGAAAATATTCCAATCTCTTTATTGCTCTTGTGTAACTCAGAAATGCCTAAATCTGTAAGCTTCAAACTTGGCAGTGTTCTCTTTACTAAGAAAGAAAAAACAAGGAAAATTTGAAGGAGAAATGTTTTACTGCTTTTTTTTTCTTGTGGAGTTATTATTTATGTGTTTTCATTCTCCTTGCTAATAATATCATTTTATTGCCTAAGGAGATTTTAATATTACCATCCAATTGATATATAAGATAGGGGCATATTACTATTCTAATCAAAGGTGCTGTGTAGGCATGCATTGGACCTGTATACTAGAAATGCTTTTCATATTCCCTTAGAGTAAGTCATAAAGTTTGCACCCAGCTCTGACACTGAAGCCATATTATGGAGGTGATTTTCTTCAACCTATTTGCATGCTCCCCAAATACTCCCTAATTTTAGTGCAAATGAAATTCTAATTTCCCAAGACTTTCTTTACCTAAACAGTTTTAATTTTGTAAAAATACAAGTGGTAGTTATTAGCCATGGGCCTCTGTAAATAAATAGAGTCTGAAAGAATTTTTGAAAGGAGTTTAAGAAGATTATAAATATGGGCAAGGTTTGTAAAATCAGGAGCAAAAATCCATGGAAGTAGAAGAAAGATGATGAAGAAGCAGTTACCATTTTATTAGACTATTTTATACTTAGGGAAAGGAGTATAACTGAAGTAAGAACTTTAGAGTTCATCATAAAACTATGAGGAAAGTAGAAGCAACAAGAGTCTTGGAGAAGACAAGGGGTAGACCAAGCATCACGAGAAAGTGAGATAAAGAGCAGAATAATGTCCAGAGGACTTCCCTCTTGGTCTGTGTCCAAGAGTGACAGACATGTGAGGTGTGGCATTCTCAGCTGGCAATTTTCTGACAGAACCATTTTCAGTGTATTTTGGCAGGATTCAGGTCAGGAGAACCCTATGTGGAGAGCACAGGAGAAATGAAGGCCTAAATAGTTAGTCAATCCCAGATGCCTCTACTCTTAGGGCTCCTCATCAGGAAATGGAGAGGGAGAGGGAGAGGGAGAGGAAATGGGAGATTTTTAAAAAAGAATTGGCGTTGTTGCAAAAAATATAACTTACCAATCTTGAAATTCTAAAACTTCATATATAAAGAATGCATAGTTACAAAGGAATATTAGGTACCTGGGCTATAAGAAACATGGTCAAGTTCACTGAATGGTAAAAATGTCTTAAAAGAGAGTGCATGGCAATAGAGAAAACAGAATTCTTGTGGGAATCTGGGAACATTTATTGTCTATTTTCCCAAATAGCACTGGTCACTAGTGTCATCTTTCTTAGTCCCATAGGTGGAAGAATCAATAGTTCTGCCATTTACACAACTCTGCTACTTCCTGTATGTGCTTCCCTTAATGTCTTCTCATTTCTCCTCCCACTATTAGTGGACTCAAGGTGACTAAGAGCACAGGTTCTGCAGTTAAACTATGTGGTTTCAAGTACTAACTCCATTCCTTATTAGAGTGCTGGTTATTTAACTTCTACATGCTTCAGTTTTTTCCTCCATAAAATAGTGCTAATAGTGGTACTTCCATAAAATAGTGCTAATAGTAGTACTCTTTTGGTAACTAAAAGTTCATATATTTAAGGCTCTTATTAGTAGGATGTTCTACTATTTGCCCCTCAGTCTACATCTGGAGGAAAGTACTGGATAATTATACTGCCTGTATTGCATGGATCTTTCCCTTAACAGGCTATTAGATGTCTGGTGACCAGCATATAAAGTGACCACGTTTGTATCACGTTTCTGTTGTCCAATCAGTAACCACTCCTTGTTTATGAGGCAACCTAGGATCATTTCCCTCAGGAGAGGGGACAATTTTCCATAGAAGGGATAATGAATGTGCAAAGTTTTATGACTGACAAGCTCATGTTAGGATGAGATTAGTGTAAAGAGGATGCCTTATCTAATTAGCTAAATCTATATCATGCTATTAAATTCTCTGACCCTTCTTTCTTTCTTATTTAACTCATGTAATTACTTTAATTATACATTTCTTCAATTATTATAATTACTTTTATTGAAGATATTCTTAGATGGTGAGATGGTCTGTAAGTTTCCTTCCCGTGTGGGTATTCAATGACAATTATATCTTCACAATGATTCCTATTAGTACTGAGAGCAGGGACCTTGACTTTCTTGTTTACTGCTGTATTCCTAGCTATGGAGCAGTGCTCAATATGTGATAGATACTCAATAAATATTAGTTGAATGAATAAATATAAAAGAAGCTCAGAAGAATGAAGTAGTCAGGTATAGAGTGATAACAGCATACATTTCATGGATCTTCCTCCAGTGTTTAATAAGTAAAGTTTTCTGACTTTAAGAAGGAAAGTATCCATTACTTATTTTTTAGTGTTGTATTTTTCTTAGTGCAGGCCTCTGAAGATCAGTGCAATGAGATAAGCTAAACTCTGAATAAGCAGGGGGGTAGGGTAGAGTTGTTCACACTGAAAGTTGAACTGATGAGTTTCTGATAGTAAGAAAAGTTATCCTCTGAGTTGGTCTGCAGTTGCCGTGAATACTATCTTTGTGTACTTTGTGTACTCTGAGGTAGAAATAATCATGTCAAGTTGGGTTCAAATTCCAAGTCTTATTTTTATTGTAATATCTCCTTGAAGTAGTTATTTAAATTCTCTAAAGCCTCAGTTTCCTCATTTAAAAAACACATACATATCAGAGTTAGTTTGAAGCTGATGACTGTAATAATGATTGCCGTAGAATGAACATTTTCCTTTACTTGTCAATGTTGACTGTTTAATCCTTGTCAATTATTCTGTAAGGTAGATTCTATTTTTCTTGTTTAACAGGTGAGAAAACAAAGTTGCATAAAGGCCAACTACTTTGTCCAAGATCATGTAAGTGAGGAGTGGAGCTAAGATATGAATCCAGACTAGGCTCGAACTTCATACTTTGGACAGACACAATTTATGTAAAATGCCTAGCATATAACACACATTTTATAAATTGAGTTAATAAGATTACTTTCCAATATACTACCTCTTAGTGATTGTTATGGTTATGGTCCTGTGGCCCTGCCAAGTCTCATGTAATCATGACGTAGATGTGGCTGAGTCTGGTGTTCCTGATTGGTTTATTGTCTAGCGCTGGGATTGGTGACATGAGTGCTGCACCCTCACAGGTGTGGGACTGACATAGAGTGTAAGGGTGGGAAGAAGCCGTGTTTATCTCTCTCAGTTCACGCCTTGCTGTTTTGTGGCCACCATGAATGGCTGCTCCACCACACCACCCTACTTTGCAGCCAGCTGAATATGGACTGAAAGTTCCAAGAGCTGTAAGGAATAAACCTTTCCTTCCCTAATTTTAGGCATCAGGTATTCTGTATCAGCAAGGAGAAAAAAGTAACCAAGACAGTGGTCATCTTATTGGCATAATTTTTCATCTTGTCAGAGAGTTTCAAAGACCCTTTACCATCCCTGTTCCATTTCCATACGTACACTTATGAATTTCAGAGGTGCACAAATGAAATGAGACCACAGCCATTTTAACTGGATGCTTTTTAGTCAGGGTCAGGAAAGAAGAATCAATTTCTTAGCTCTGAGGATCATTCAGGGTCATTACGTATCTTCTGATGGTGTGTGTACGCCCCCTGTATCTGGCAACAGACTAGGTAGGCTTCTCTATCTAAGCAAATGTAAAGAAGTGGGGTTTTAGGAATGGTGGTATGCATTAATAAACCCAGTGCTCAGGAACCCGAATGCTGAGGAAGGAGGATTGTGAGTTTGAGGTCAACCTGGTCTATATAGCAAATTCAAGGCAGCAAGACTAAATAGCTAGACCCTGTTCCTAAAAACCAAGGAAAGAACCTTTCTTCTGTTCTTTTTTTATCAGCATTGCTTTTTAGGCAATTCAAGCCACAGATATGAGAGATTTTATATAAAACCAAACTTAATTCGGTCTTCTGAGTCAAAGCTGTGAATGCACCCTGGAGGACTAACAACTATTATACAAGAAGAAAGGGAAGAGCAGGGGAAATACTGAGATGGGAAATAATTACTGCCAAAGGTGAAAGAGATTAACTTGGAGTACACTTCCTGTATAATTGAGGCACAGCTAAAATAAAAATCATGCTTGTTTCTAGTGTCTACATTCAGAGGTCCTTGGTGACTGATGTGTGCAGCAGGTGGGTTCTTAAATGTTTGCCTCTGTTGGATCTTTGCTTTTATAATCTGCTTTTACAAGACCTATTTAAGGACTCTATTTTAGTGCTAGCAGGGGAATGGAGCACAATAAAACTATATTTAAAAAAACAATTTTTACTATCTTAAATTTCTTATGGAATTTCTTGAGTACTAATTCTGCTGCTAAGATTAATGTACAACTTCCTCCTGACCTTAAGAAGGATATCTGATAACAGCTGAGTTTCCCAACAGAAGCTCAGATGGTGAATGAGTGGGCAGGGAGACCAGAGAATCTGACCCAGATCTGCACAGGTCATCTCCTGGTGCAGTGAGTTGGAAACTGGATATTTTTCCTCATTTTTATAATATTTCAGATTATTCATCTGAACCCAGAGGAGAACTGCATTCCAGCCAACTAGTTGTATTTGACAAATTATAAAAGGTTCAGGGAAGGGTCACAGTTGAGGAGATCTTCTGAGATCTTCGTCTGTTTATCTACCTTCACTTCCTAGCTTGGCAGTTTACCATCTATGATGAGCTCTGACCTCAGTCCTGGTATGATACTCTGTTAAAGGGAATGTGCGGCTTGCTCTGCTGGAAGTTTAGCATTCATACTGAACTTCTCTGATACTTTTTCCTCCTTTCTTCTTTTCTCCTTCCCTTCTTCCTCTCCCCTCTTCCTTTTCTTTCCTTGCCCCTGCACCTCTTCCTCTTTCCCTTCCTACTTCTACCCTCCTTTTCATCCTCGTTTTCCTCCTCTTTCTCCTTTGTCTTCCTCTTCCTCTTTTTTTTTCCTCTTGAATTCCTTTTGAATGTCTTTCTCGGTTGTACATTCGTTCTCATTCATTCAGTTTCTTCCTCTTTTCTCATTTTACTCTGTTTTCCTCCCTACATATTTGAAACTCAACCATCTTCTACAGTTTTGTGCCAAATAAGTCTTCCTTTTTCCTCTACTGTATTTTCCATGTCTTCAAAATAATATTGCTTGTTTACCACCTTTTTAAAGGAACTGCATCTTTCATGGCCATGAATCCTCCAGGTGACAGAGGTGGAGGTGAAGAGCTCTTTTCCTCTGTATACAGGTGGGGGGCTGTATACAGATGGGCTGACAGGAGTTGGGGAATAGAACAGGGAAGACTTGCCCCAGGGCACTGGACAAATTAACCTGGTCTGTGTTCAGTCTACTTATCTCTGGATGGCTCTGCTGGTCCCACTCACCAGGAGACTGTTTTGTCAGCTGTCTGAATATTTACACAGAAGTTTTTAGTTTATTCATCTGTTGATTATTTTGCCCCCACCCCAATAAGTCTGTAAGTATTTAGTTTTTATACATATAAATATTATTCAAAGTCTTCCAGAGTTGCTTACTGACTCGCTCTGCTCAACAACACAAAAGAAATGACAGCAGATGGGTCACTGGTGAGAGGGTTGCAACCCAGCATTAAGAAAAGCTTTGATTCTGACAGCAGCAGAAAATCAGTGGTGAAAGCCACATGAAAGAGCTGAGTGCCAGTCAGCAAAGAAAGCAAGGCACATGGTGTATGGATCTTGTGAAAGGTGGCATAGAATGTGCTATCTTCACATTTGGTAAATAGGCAGAATAAAGACAACGTGGGTGGTGAAGGACCAACACAAATGAGTGAAGCAGGAAGAGATGATTGGTTGGTAAGAAGGCCGAGCTTCCATGACTGTGGTAGTCTTAGAAATGCACTCACTGCCCAGTACCTCTTCAAAGAAGTACTTGCTGTCCCAGTTGTCGGAAGTTCCATGTATAGGGAGCCTTCAACTCTAAGCCCGTTTATGGCTTGGAACAACTGCAGAAAGCATTGTGTCCAAGGCTGCACCTTTCAAAGGTGACCTACATCTAAAGACTGATTGAGATGAAGGAAGAAAGGCTCAGGTACTGTACTTCAGCCCAGAGGAGGACCACTGTTGGGATGTTTTAGCCTCAGGACTTCCCGTGTGATTGGCTGAGGCTGTTGTTTGGGTTTGTACTACAGCTGAATTTCTCCCACTGCCTAACCATGTTTCTTTTCCTTCCCACAAGTACTTCCTTAATGAGCATCCTCTACACTAACCTCCATTTCAGTCTGTTTCCTGGGGAACTCAACTGGCAACAGTGAATGCAGAAGTGGTCCAAAAGAGCATGTGTTAAGATGAATTTTGGAGCTAGAAGACATACTACCCACTCGGCAGAGAGGACCCTATTGCTAGAAGAGCATATATAGTTCTTGGCACAAGGTGAAAACTCAACTATTAAAACTTTCACTAAGGTTGGATGGTATACTAATGGAAAGGAATACAATAAATGATGATAGTAAGTATCAAGTGAGAAATAGAGGAGAAATTATAAAAGAACAATGAAATTGATTGTCTATTGCTGAATCTGGCTGTTATACTAGACCAGGTTTTCAGCAAATTATGGCTCATGGGTCAAACTCTGCCCACTGCTTATTTTTTTTTTTAACAAGTAAAGTTTAATTAGGACACAGCTATATCATTCATTTCATATTGTTTGTAGGTGCTTTTGTACTACGAAGTCTAGTTAAATACTTGTAACAGACTCTCTGGCCACAAAAGACTAAACTGTTTACTATATGACCCTGCATAGAAACAGTTTGCTGATCTATACATAAGGAAAAAAGAAAGAAAAGAGGATGATTAAGAAAATTGTAAAACCAAGTATGCAACTCAGAAGATCATTTTAGTAGACTACAGAGAGGCTTTCATCTCATACAGAGAAGCTGTGGCCCTAAATCAGAACATAATCATGAAGTAACTGAGCTCCAAAGAAAGTTAAACTCCTAACAAAGGCAAATATTCTATCCTATCTGATGTGATAATGGCTAAATGGTTATAATTTCAATGGAGAGTAGCAAAGATGGAATGATAGCCAACAAGGTGTGAGCTGCTCAGACTTATGACACATATGATGGGAACATTTAGCCTGACACCCCCACCACTCTTGCATTGCCAGCTTCCAAATCCTTTGAGTCTGTAGAAGTGGCCCACTTATCCCTATTAAATGCTAACACACCCTGTTCTTCCTTAAAGAAACAATATATGAGTCCCTCAGTATCTACTCCACCTTCCCTTTTGGTGACTAACCCTGTGTCTAGCAGTCAGAGGCCCCTGTGTCTCTTCCTGAAAAGGAAGAGACTATGTCTAGAAGGATCTGTAGGATATACTAGGAGGAACTTCAGGAGGATATGTGGGACTGGATGCTGGCGGTACACAATTAAGAGAACTAAAGCATATGGTTGGCTAACAGAAATTTTATTTAATTAATTCCGTATTCTCCTGAGATCTAGATTTAATACTGTGGCAGAGATTTCAGATATATGGCCAACTCATTAAAAGGATGTCTCCTAGAAGTGTGAAAAACCAATCGGTCACTGAATTAGGATGGAGTGTGAAAATTTGTATTGGATAAGATGGAGAAAATTCATTAAAAAAATACAGAGAAGGAAGAAAGTCAAACAAGATACATATAGTACTATGGAAAGCAAACAAAAATATTCCAGTTAAGGATTATATTCCATGGAAAGATCATAGGCTATGTAATTTCCCAAGAGCATAAGGAAAACTTTGATGAGTGGGTCACCAACATCAAGAAGTTCAGTGATGGCTCTTTTCACAGGCTGGGGTGATAGTAGGAAAAACCATAAAAGAACAAAGGTCACTGATGGCAATTGAGTGATTAGATCACCAAAACAATCAAGGCCAGCACTTAACAGTTAAATGGATATAATAACAGTTAAATGGATATAATTTCCATAAAGAGTAGCAAGGATGGAATGATAGCCAAGAAGGTGTGAGCTGCTCAGAGTTATGAATTGTTAACAGACTAGTGTCCCTAGGGACTAAAGAGATGTCCATACAGCAAAGGTGTCACTCAATCTGCATTGTAAGAAGTAAGTAAGCAAAGGTAGATTATCAAGAGGCTGGAGAAGTCATGCCAATAAAAATTATTTTCCTTTGTGAATTTTCTGGTGCTGTGATCATTTCTGATCCTCAATCCCACAAGCTGAGGAAGAGTTAGGGCTTCTGAGAATAAGGATTCTATACCTTTGCAAATATTCACAGTTATGATCCTCAGGTCATTACCCAAAGAGATACCAACCTGCTCAGTGACACTGTGAAACAGGGATATCCAGATATTTCAAGAAATATTAAGCACAATGGTGTATTTACAGTTGATACTCAAAGACATGTCATGTCCTGATGTTTTCTCTGTTATGATACAGCTCCATGGGACTCAAGTAAATTTTGCACTGCGACCCACTACAGCTTGTAAGTTCACTGGGTTTTGTGACCACCCTAGGTTGACTTTCCCAGTCTCGAAAAGCATAGATGAGTTAGAAATACTTGATAAATAATTCACTGCCCACATTTTGGTCTTTGGTGTAAAAGATAAAACACATTTGTCATACTTGGGAAAATCAAATGCAAATACCTAAACTTTCTACCCCTGGACAAGCTATTAAGTACTAAGTAATAATATTAAATGATACTGCACTTTAGAATTTAGGAGAACAGAAGTTAGTGCTACCGATACAAATCTAAAGGTATTGGGACTGACATGGTCAGTCCCCAACTTTATATCCATTTGCTGATAGAAAGCCAGATATCCTATACACATTCAACAAAGTTTTAATAGTTCTTATCGTATCTACTTTGTCAGGTGAGGTTTCTCTTGCTAAAGGTTAGCATGGCCTTATGTATATGGAAAGTGGCCACTGATTTGGTAAATGGAAAAGAGGAATAGAAACAGTTTGCATTCCCATGGATTGGACAGCAATATATATTTGCATTCCTAATATAGGACACTGTTGATTCTCCTATTTATATCATAATATAGCCCAAAGAGATTTGGATATCCCAAAGAAAAATACATTGATATACCAAGTCAAGATATCATGCTAATAAAGATAGGTAAGTGAAAACTGACTGGGATGTTTGAGGCCTTGGTCAGGTGCATCCTCTCTAGAAGGTAGGTATAAATTGCATAGATAACTGAAAGCCTGTAACATTAGTAAAACTTGTAAGAGTCTCAGCACATTCTCTCAAAATAAATTCAAATTATTGTACCTAGTTTCTTCCATCGCACTGAAGAAAGAACAAGGCCTATAGGTCTTTCAGACCATGGAAACAGATTATTTTACTCCTGGGAATACTGCTTCATCCTATATGTCAGATGATATAAAAGACTAGAACTTGTTCATAGGTCTTAGAACAGAAAGGAACTTTTTGCAGATCTAGACTAAGAGACAAGCAGCATGCTACTTAAGTCATGTATGTAATACATTAGATCCTTTGGTATTGTAGATGTCAATGATTGGTATAGCTAAGACTCTCTTCACATGGCCTGGAGTTTATGGCAGCCTCCAGAAGGAGATATGATGGGGTTTGCAGCAAGGTCATGCTATCTATGGTAAAGCATTATATTTCTTCTGAAAAACAACACCTAACATGCTATTGGGTTCTAGTAGAGCTAGAATAGAGACAAAGATTAAGAAGAGAGATAAAGTGATCATGCCTCTAAAATTTCTCATCATTATCTTGACATAGATCTAGTAAAATGTAATGTTGGGTGGCCCAAGCAATAATTAATTATAAAATACAGGTACATATTGAAGGTCTGTGACCAAGTAAAAGAAAGACAAAAGGCAATTACAAGCAGCATGTAAAAGCAGTCAAATCCCCTGACACCTACCACTGTGGCACTAGAGCTGTCTCTCAGTTCATACATGTAGCCTAAGATATTTCCTTATAATTAATTAATGGAAGAAGAAGATGCTTAATCTTGGTTTAAGGATGGGTTAGCTCTTTATGTGGGTATATGCTGAAAGTGGTTAACAGTGCAGTGCATGGTCATTCAGTGTTAGACTTGAAAGACTGTGGGAAGAAAAATCTTCTCTAGTGATAGAGTTCAGTCTGACAGAAATAAATATACATGGCTTTGGCCCAAGGTTAGAAGTTATGTGGATTCCTGGGCAGAAGAATGACATGCATGACTTATTAGGTGCCTGAAAGAGAAAAATCTGAAAGTAGAAAACAAAACAATGTGGGGTTGAAATACATAAATATACATCAATGTCTTTTATCACACATTAATACCCATTGGAGAGCACTCATCATGGAATAGACTCTGAATAGCTAAATACACAAAGGTAAATTGAACTATCAGTGTCAACCAGATTCTACTATTGATTATAATAGTCCTAAGGTCATTCAATGGAAAGATCTTGGTGCCAGAGATGAAGGCCATGTATGGGCCTGAAATACTATGTATAGAATCCTACTTGTCAAGACTGATCTAGATACTGCTTCCACTGAGTATCTAAACTGCACACAAGGAAAACCAATGCTTAGACCCCAGAATGGCACTATCCCTTAAGAAGACCAGCTGGACACTTGATGTAAAGATGACTATATTTTGCTTATTCTATTCTGGAAAAAACTCCCTGTTTGTAGGACTTCAGCCAACATCACTGTTAAAGGTTTTATAATGTTTGGTCCATTGGCATAAAAGCTTACATAACATCTTGTCTAAAAAGCTCAGGGTAACCCATTATACAGTGATCAAGACCCTCATACGGTGTTCTGACCCTATTAGTAGGAACACATGAGTCTGAAAATTAAGAGGTAGAAGCAGGAGTTCCCCAGTTATCATCGTTCCCAATGACCCATTTGATTTTGTGCTTCTGAGACCTACATGTTTAGAGATCTTTGTTCTGCAATGGGAAATACTTTCAACAAATGATGCAGCAAAAGTTCCATTTAACTATAAATTGTGGCTATCATCTGGGGACTTCAAATTCTTTGTGTCCAGCTAGTAATGAGCAAACAGAAGCCTGACCACAGCAGGCATAATTGACTCTTACCTAAGAGAAAGGTTACTGCTACTATTTGGTATTCAGGTGACTAATTATAGCTCTTTTTAGTTCTATGTTGCCTAGCTGTGATAGTAAATGGACAAATACAGAAAACTTAGAATGATAAGGGCATGTGATAAGGAACTCCAACCACTCAGGGTTGAGAATCTATGTCACACCAAGTAAGCTGCTTGGAGCAGCAGAGAAACTACCTGAGGAGGAAAGGAATCTAGAATGGGTAGAGAAATGAGTTGTATTAGTTATGGTTGTCAGATCAATTTTAGTTGCTGCAATAACCAGAGCCAGGACTGAAATGAGGTGGCAAGGTGCCTGGGGTGTAACACTTAGGAAAACATTCACTCTCAAAGTCATGCAAATGCTAACTGTGCACTTGCATGACCCTGTAAGTCAATGCCTTCTTATAGATAGAACATATATAATCCATCAGAAAAACAAAACAGTTATAAAAACGCATGAGCCTAACATCTATTATAAACATCTATGGACCTAACAACAGAGTGCAAAAATATATGAAGCAACAACTGACAAAACTGAAGATAGAAATAGACCATTCAACAATAACTGGAGACTTTAATTACCTCAGTTTTAATAATGGTTAAAATAATTAAGTGCAAGTTCAACAAGGGAACAGAAGACTTCAATAAGACTGCATTCCAGCTAGACATAAACAGCATTTACATTCCATTCAACAACAGTAAAATTTACATTCTTCCTAAATGCATCTGACCATTTTCCAGGATAGAGCATATGTTAGGACACAAAACAAGCCTTGATGAATTTAAAAAGATGGAAATAAAGCAAAGTATGTCTTCAACTACAGTAGAATGAAATTTAAAAATCAGTAACAGAAGTAAAATGGAGAAATTCTCAAATAGGCAGTGAGCCAAGGAAAATAAGAAAAGCCAAAACACAACATACCAACACTTTGACATGCATCCAAAATAGAGGCTAGAAAAAAAGGCCTATATTAAAAATAAAGATTTTAAATAAATAGGCTAACTTTGTATCTTTAAAAGCTAGAGACAAAAGAGCAAACTTAAACAGAAGAAAATGAAATAACAAAGAATAGAGTAGAAAAAACAAAACAAAATACAAAAGAGAAAATTGAAAGTTTGTTCTTCGAAAGATAAACAATTCTTTCATTAGACTGATCAAATGAAGAAGGGAGATGATAGATCAAATTAAGAACAACACAAGAGTCATCACTAACTCTCTGGAAGTAAAAATGGACTGAAAGTGAGTAGTACATAACCTGATGAAATGGGAAACGTTTTAGAGAGATGCAAACTAAGGAAGGGAAATAAAAAGAATCATATGTGAAGAATATGTGTCTACTCCAGAAGATGAATATAAACATCATGTACTACAAACATGTGCTAATAAAAAAGAAGAAAAAAATGAATAGTTTTTTAAAATGTCTACATAAAAGCTCAGACTAACATGGCTTTACTGGTGAATTCTAACAAATGTTTAAAGCAGAATTAACATCAAACTGTCACAACCTCTTCAAAAAAATAAAAGAGGAAGGGACATTTCCTAGCTTACTATATAAAGCCAGAATTACCTTAATACATAAATTTTCTCGAAGTGGAAGAAATACTTCAATGCATGAACTAAAACTATAAAAATTTTAGAAGGAAACATGGGTATAAAATTTCAAGGCTTTGTAAAATTGATCTAATTATATGAGTATTAACTATTCTTTCTCAATAACTAATACATTCAGTAGTGTGTTCGTTTTAGTCATCTTACATATACATATATACAGATTTATATCTTTTCCTTTTCCTTTTCCCTTTCCTCTTTCCTCCTTTTCCCTTCCCAATTACTTTTGCTCTTTGAGCTGTGTTTTACCCTTACATAGTATTTATTATAGAATTTGGATCATATATACTTTTTCAGTTTCTTACACTAGGGGGACAATACAGTGTTTACACATGTGGGTTTGATTTATCTCACTTATGAGTATGGTCTCAAGTTGTAATATTGGAACCATTGTCAAGTTTCTATCATCCTGTTTTGTAAACCTGTAATGTTACTGCTGTGCATTTACTCTAGTCATTTGTTTGTCTCTTTTACTTTTTGTCTTTCTTATATGTGTCTTTTTTTCCTCTTAAATAAAAAAAAAATTTCAAGACTTTGAAATTAACAGTGGTTTCTTAGGAACAACACCAGAGCAAAAGCTCCAAAAGACAAAAGGTAGTAAATAAATTTGAGTTCACCAAAATTAAAAACTTTGAAAGGGCACTATGAACAAAATGAAAAGACAATCCACAGAATGGGAAAAAGTGTAAATCATATACCTGATAAGGATCTAGTATACAGAAAAATATACAGAACATTTACAATTCACTAAAAAGGCAAGTAATATAATTTAAAAATAAGCAAAGAATTTGAATAGAAATTCCCCCAAAGAAGACAAATGAATGGTCAGTAAGCATATGAAAAGATTCTCAGCCCATTGAGTCATTAAAGAAATACCAAGTCAAAACCATAATGAGATATCAATGATGACGACGACGACGATGATGGGCCACAGCAAGGGTGGATAAGGATGCAGAAGAACTGGAATCTTTTTACCTTGTACTGAAGAATGTAAAATGATGTAGTTGCTTTTGAAAAGTTCCTCAAAAAGCTAAACTTAGAATTATTTAATTCTTCAGACAGATAGCCTCATACTCATGGGTGCACACACACATACAAATGTGTACATTTTAGGTTTGATTTCATGACCCGTGAATTATAACTTCAAAAGCCATAACAACTGTAGAGAAAGTGTACCAAGTATATAGCTTTTAGGGAAGTACTTATACAAGTACCTCCATAAATTTTTTTTGCCTTAATTGTCTTAACTTACCTTACTCTGGTCCTGGGCCTGCCATTAAATTTCCCTTTTACATTTTCCAGAGAAAGAGAAGCCCACTGAACTAGAAAAGCTGTTTTGCGAAGATACGTGCCAAAGCTGACCCACATGTTGCCAGGTAGTGTTATACTGAATGAGGATCTGTGCTCTCCAGATTTCCTTTAAGGAGTGAATTGCCCCATGAGTGTTCCTGAGAGATGTGAGCAGATAGTCTTCATGTATCAGCCTCTTCAGAGAGTGCCCAAACTGCGGAAGCCACCTCGCTCATGGCAGTGCTCTTCTGGAGGAGTTTCACCTCTAATGATTGATAACAGGAATGACTTGGAGGTTCAGCTGTTTGTGCACAGGGTAAAACAACTCTAATGGGTCATCACAGCAGCATAGCTACATTATGGGGTAGGCTGAGGCTGTTCAGGCCACCATCATGGTTCAATTTACCCTCTACCCAACCTCACTGGCTTCCCTCACTTTCACTGGTGTTATTCAAAATAACTTTCTCGTATCCATTCTGCACAATAAACTCCATCTCAAGGTCTGCTTTCCTGAGAATGTAATCTATAACAGAGGCTAGGGAAATTATAAGCAAGCAAATACATGAATAATTAACCCAGGATCCATTGGAGTAAGCTCTACTTTTTCATTCAAGAATGTAATACTAACCTATAATGGTATCAGATTCCAGAACTAGAAGATCATCTCACCTCAAATTTAGAAAAATAGTTCATAGAAATGGCTTAAATTCCTTTTCAGAATGAAAAGAATGAATGCAGAAGGAAGCGAGCAAGGCAAGGAATAAGTAAATGACTAGAGATACTGAATGCAGCTTTAGATAGTGACTGAGGTGGTAAAGAATAATGGTAAGGTTGTGGTGTGGGTGTCTGGGGATCCACCACGTTCCCTGCTCTCAAGGAGTTCATCATCTTTTGAGACACATAGGTGATAATCTATACTGTCATATACTTTTGGCACAGGGCAAATGGTTGCAGTCCAGAGCTTCTTGGAATGCATTTTCTTAGAGGCTTTCAGCTGCCCCTGACTGTTTGTGCCCTTCTTCCTCTACCACACATGGTTAACCTATATTCCAGGTAAGCTTGCAGACACAGTTGCCATAAGAGGCAGTGCGGCCCACTTGCAGATCTACCAGGGAAGGCCACTGTGTCATGCACTTGGAGGCAGGTGCAGAGAGTAGTCTCTCTGTAAGCAGGAGATGTTTTTTGATGAGCATACTGAGATACTTAGTGTATCAGTCAAGATGTTTATCAACATATTCTGCAAAGAATTTTTAATCTTCTGTGTTCCACAGACATTGCTTATAGAATAACTGTGACTAGGTATGAAATGGAAGAACCTAGAGTCTGTTCCTATGTTGTCTCTAACCAGCTCTGGTCAGCCATTTGTGTGTGGAAGAGACACAGCAAATCCACGGTGGATTTAGAGGATCCCTTTGTCTATATTCCATATCCACAACTAGTAAAGCTTTGTTTTAGGTTTAAGTTTTATCTTTTCCATCTAAGCATAAACTTTTGAAAAATGAAATGGATGAAATGAAAAAAGGAATATGAGGTGATGTTCCACTATTTATTGCTTATATGATTCTGGCAAATTTGCAAACCCTACATAAGAAGAGAGTGTCTCTGTGGCCTGCTTCATAGTGGCTGTTAGAAAGATGTACACAATGAACATTAAAGTTTCTAAAACTTTAAAGTATTGTAAAATTATAAGGGATTATCATTTCTAGCAGTTTTCACATGGCTGTAAATGATATTATATGTCAATTTCTCCTTGCTTAAAGCATTGAAAGACAGAGTTTTAAAGGGAAAGAAGTAAGGGATAATTTGGAAGAAAATACATGATCTGCTTGTTAAGGACAGGTCTGGCCATAGTGTATCTAACTGGGAAGCTGAATGTGCTGGATAAATCTAAGGAATAGAGAGACTGGTGAGAAACTTCTGGGGCCAATAAATTGCTTTGTAGCTCTCTGAGTGTATTAAATCACAGTGTCAAGAAAGAAACAAGAGCAGATAACTTCATGTATGCACTCATCCACCATTCATTTATTAAAAGGCACTTAGCCAGCTTTCATTTTGTGCTCAACACTGGGAGAGTCAGATAAAACATAGTCTTACAGAGTGATAGCAGAGCCAGGCTAGCAGAGCACTCATTTCAGCACAATGTGACTAAACTGTAAGAGAGATAGAAAGGCCATAAGAAGAGCACAGAGGAGGAGCATTTTATATTGGATTAGGAAGCTTGAGAAAGGTTTCTTGGAAGAGGTGATGCTTGAGCTGAATTTAGAAGGATGAGTAAGTCTTAGATGACGTGGGGGAGGAGACAGCATTTTCCTGGAAGAAGGAACAATATGCGCAAGGACTTGGAAATCTAAAGCAGCATTTCAAGGAACCACGAGTAGCTTGCAATGACTGTTTCAAAGATGTGTGCTGGGGGGTGGGATGGGAGGAAGAGAGACTATGGAGGTAGGAAGAACAAAGACATAAGGAACAACATAGCTAGAATTCTGTGTTTGATTCAGAGAGCTCTGTGAAACCCATTAGAAAACAGGGTGACAATGACGTGGCTGGAATTGTATTTTAGAAAGAGGGTGGAACTGATAGGAAGGAGTTAGATTTGGAAGCAAGAGGCTCAGATAAAGTCTGAGCAACAGAAATAGAGCGTGAACTATGGTACTGGCCTGTTCATGGGAGTTAATGGACTCTGCAGAAGCTGAAAGCACAGAGTTCTGTGTCCCAGTCTGGGGAACACAGGTAGGAGTGTCAGTGCCTCTCAGAACCAGAAAAGCACACATAATTTGAGTGTGGTTCCTCCCCACTTCTATTTAACCTTTCTTCCTCCACCCCCAATGGGATTGTAGATGTCTGCTAATGGTCCAGCTACTTTCAGGTTCTAGTAAGGGAAGATGGCATTATTTCCAGCTCCATTCAGTTAAGTAGATGACCAGTCCCACCTCCAGTCATGTTCAGTCCCTTATTTACTCTAATGGAGCTCATTAAAAGCAAATTTTCACAGAATATGGATCTCCAATTTCTTACATTCTTTCAAGACCCCTGATCCCCTACATGCTTTCCTCCAGAGCCGTGAGCGGTGACTGCCAGCAGCCTTCTCCATTGGGTCATCTTCTCTAGCTTATGTCTCCCCTCCCAACACACGTGCCATCATCTGTCGAAAGAGACAGATGATATTTTGGTCTTGGGATTTCCACTTAGGAGCATGTCTGTCACTTCTCCAGTCTGTGATGAATGCATTCTAAAGAGCTTAAAGACTGTTTGACTGAGGATGAGGCATCTATTTTAGGTTGAGAATTACTGACATCCGGGAGCATTTTTTAATAGAAAGAAGAGTATTAGAAAAAAAGGTGCCCCTCTCTCTTCAACGGCAGCATTTCTATTCTACCTAGTGATCAGGATGGCGCGTGTTACATTTTATGACTTGTGGTTGTTCATTGAAAAACGCCACCTCCCACCCCATATCCATGCCCTTGCAGTGTAACTTTGTAATTTCTCCCATCAAAAGGGCAGAGTCTGTTTTTCTTAGGACAGCAGTTTTAAAAGAAGAGAAAGGACAGTTTGGGAGAAGGTGTGTGATTTAATTGGTACAGCATTTAAGGAGGGCACATCTGAATGCGTGTGTCTGACTGGGGGATAGAATGTACTGAACCAACTTCAGAGGTAAGGAGTGCTGAGAATTTACTGGGGAAATAAATGTATCACTTTCCAATTCTGTAAGACAGATCCCTGAGCCACACAACGTTGAAAAAGAGCAAAGTGTGGAAAACTTCACCCCCTCATTCATTCAAAGCACATTAAGCAAACTTTTAATTTGGTTTTCTCAGGAACTGGGAGAGCTGAGAGACGTAGATGTCTCATTTGAATATGATGTGCCAATCATGGTTGAGATAAACTGAGCCCATCCCTGCATACACTAAAATAACAATTTGGCAGAATCATGGGTTAAAACAGCTCTGTTTCCAAATCTCTTAAATTTTAGGGCATTTGGTCATGTTGCAAAACTTAATTGGCATATGATTTAAAGCTAAGGGATGATTCATTTGGTTTTTGTTTTCCTAGAAACTTCCTTAGATTTTCCCTGAAGATAGTGATGTCAAGGTTAATGGTGATATTAAGGTTAAAATGTTGCATTGAGTAGATCAGAGGAAGAAAACTGTATAAAAGCAGGGGGAAATGCTTTGATTGTCACTTCTAGAATGCAGAATAATACTGTGGTAAGTTAATTTCATAAGGGTATGCAAGGAAGGCTAGACCCCAATAACCTTTAAAATTTACAAGCTTACAAATATAATTAAAGATATTTCTTTAATTTTTTATTGCCCTAGGCAATAATTGATTTGGTGATTTTTCTATTTCCTTTTTATTAAAAATTTTTAGCTTATAACAACCTTATATTAAGCTTATTTATCATAGAAAAAATTACCTTTCATTTCCTTCTGGGTAATCAGTAAACTCTATATACTTTACCAAAATGAACCTTGTGGTACCTGGGACAGTGTGAAACTTTCAAAGGTTCTCTTTGAAAATAACAATGTGAAATTAGAATAAAGTATCAATTCAATGTTATAACTTTGCTAAGTACCAGAAACTCTGCTTAGAGTTCAACATTTATTATCACATTCAATAATTTCATCAGCCTCTAGGAGGAAGAAACTACCCTCATTGTGGATACTACTTACTAGGTCAGTGAGGCCCCAAAACTTCTCCAATGCCCGGGTTAGTAACAGGTAGCTATGATCTCTGAGGGTATTGGCCTCTGAATATCACATCCTTAGGCATCACCTTATATGTCATATTTGATTGAGACTTAACCCACACTCTACCACTGTTCTTCAAGATTGCTCCAGAGCCAGTCACTTAAATTCTCTACATTTTAGTTTCTTCATCTTTTACAGGAAGGTGACAATATACTGATGTAAAAACTGGAGGCTGAAAAATGCCAGGTTGTATTCCTGTAGAGATAGATAGGTAAGTTCTCTGTGAAAGTCACACAGTCCTTCACACAAAGTGGGAAGTTTGTTTTTGTCCCTACAAAAATGGTCAGAGTAAGTAGACAGTGCCTGGATCCCAACTGGTCTCTGCATCCTCTGTCTCTTTCCCCCAGTTTCCAGACTAAGTGTGAAAGATGTTCTATAAAGCTGTACATCTTAAATAGTCTCAGGCTTTGGTTCACTGCACTGAGCCTCAGCCACTTCCCATCCAGAAGACCAACCCCTTGTCCAGAAGCTCCAACACACCAAGTTGTCTGTCATCACCCTTTGAGAGACACAGATGCTTAAGAAACAAGAGTGTTCAATGAAGAATAATGGAGGCAAAATTTCTGTGAAAATAAATGGTAGTTACTGAGTGGGAAGGCTCAAGAAACACAAATGTGGCATGTGCAAACAGCGGAGGTGTTTCCTGAAGAACACAAATCCTTCAGGCACACAGCAGATGGAGTAAGTGTTTAAAAGCAATGAAAATTTTTTTTTGGTCTGGGTCTAGAGTTTTTCCCTTGTGTAGTTCCAAGTAGTCCCAACCACGCTGACATATAGACATGCAGACCTTCATAGAGACACATGGACGTAGGGACACAGATACACATATCACAAAATGCACTTAAGTAATACATGACAAATACTGGAGAAGGAAAGGAAAACCAATAAATAATGCAGGGTAAGATGAATCCTCAGCTCCTTAACAAGGAAGAAGGGAAAATGTATAAAACGTCCACATCAGACTCAAGGCCAGCACCCCTCTTGTCTCATAAATCCTATGTAACAAGACACAGATTACCAGTCATAAAGAATTTTAGTCTCACGTTGTTTCATTTTCATAAATGCAGCATATAAAGAACACAATGATGAGTGCTAACTCAGGTCATTGGGGAAAAGACAAATGTTCATAAAGGAGCTTTTGTTGTCAAAGAGAGGTTGTAAAACTTGTCTCAAAACTGCTATGAAGAAATAAATACACACATATACATATATACATACTTATAGAGAGAGAATTTTTTGCCTTAGTGTGTCCCCTTCAGCAAGAATCTATACTGCTGAGTAAGGAGGGACATGACCCTTGAGTTCACATTCACTGTTCTTGTTTTCTTATGTGTTTCCTAAATGACATCACTGACGCCCCTTCTGGCCTGTGCTGCTATAGAGTCAGGTTTGTTGGGTGATTTTAGTCCAGGTCACCAAAGATGACTTATAGCTAGTGATTACCTTTTTTTTTTTTTAAATTTATTTATTTATTTATTTTTTTGCGGCACCGGGGATTGAACTCACAGCCTTGCACCTGCCAGGGCAGGTGCTTAAACCACTGAGCCAAACTCCCGGCCCTGTGATTACCTTTTTAACTGAGAGAACTTTCATCAGTGCTGCCCAGAAACAAGAGCAGGAGCCCTCTCTACCATAAGGGGAAGCGAAGCACATCTTCTGTGTCTATTTTCCAGAGCATTTTTAACCTCTTGCCACCTTAGACAACTCCTGATATGCTCATTCCATTCTCACTTTGTGGAATATGTAGTTCATAACCTTCAACAGTTGCTTGTTCTTTCCAAATGGAGACTACTGGCTTTGGAGACAACTGAGTTGCCTTGTATCTGGGAGGCTGTCTACTGAGCCCTTGGATATGAAGAATCATGTCATGCAAAGAACCACTTTCTTTAAGAAACTTTTTCTAGAGAGAAAAAGCAGCTCTCTTACTGCTTCCCAAACCAACACACACCGCAAAAGTTTGGCTTTCGCACTTAACATTTCTACCTATCCTTCTAATCTGTTCTTTTATCCTGAGTTTTTCAGCAAGAATAGGTACTATTACTAGACTTAGGTTAATCACCTATATCCCCAATTATCCCTTATAATCCATAGTGGCAGGGGTTATAATTTAACTCAAGGATTCAGGGATTTTAGCAACAGACCCAAATGACTGTTCAAACCAACATTTATCTTGCCATCCCTTCCTCAGACTCTGCCATCAAACACACAATAAAAAAGCCACACACAGCACAGGGTTACCCAGGCAACTTGGGCCCCAGTATGAGTTCTAGATAGCTGAAGTTTAACATATTTAGTCATTCATTCATCATCCTCAGAGGCGCTATGCTGGATGCTACGGTATTTCAAAGAAAAACTGATGTCATTGCCCTCAATGAGCTTTGAACTCTGATAGTGACTTGGAATTTGGCTACATAGGAATTTTCCATGATAATATTTTCAAGGACTCATTAAAAAAAGAAAAATTGGGACAACTTACTTTTTTAAAGGACAGATAAAATTGAAGGATTGGAAAATGGGGACTTTTAGGGAAAGCTAAAGGAAGCACTATTATTTAGCACAGAAGGAAAAAGCTGATGTGATAACTTAATAAGAGTATTTAAGTGTAAAGAGAATGGACTCCATTATGGTTCTATCATCCATGAATTTATCTAAGATCCTTTTTGTACCAGATTTTCTTTTTTAGTCTGTGTTAGCTCCTGAAATAATGAGTTCCTTATGTGGACTCCCTGCTGGGTGAAATAACACATCCTTGTGCTTGTTCTGAAAATTCTTCCTCTAAGCTTATGAGAACTTCCACTAATTCTGACTTTCCAGGATTCAGTCAGGCACTCTTGTTGTATTCCTTACATACACTGCATATTATTTTTCAGGCTTCTTTTTTATCTTGCCTCAAACTTCTGTTTTTCTGAGGAGACCTTGCTTTTTCACTGTAGAGCAAACAGGTAAACTTTGTTATCAAATAAGTTACACATTTTCCTGAGATTTCCTTGCCTCCCATGTGCCTTTTTAGGGATGTGTTAAACACAACAAATCAATCAGTCCATACACTTTAACTCGATGATTCTAAACACATTGCCTTCTCACCTTTTAACACTGCTAAAGTCAATATGTATCTTATAATCAATGTAAAAAGAGTGATGCATCAAAATTTAATTGACAGTATTTTTTGTTGTGTGGTAGTAGAGAATGGACCCGGGGTCTTCTCACAGAGGTACATTCTCAGCTCTTCTTTTTGAAATTTTTTACTTCAAGGTAGGCAACATTTTTTTTTTCATAGTGGCTTTCAAATTTATAATATACTATGTATCTTTTGTCTTCTTTGAGGTACCAAGGCTTAATGATAATATTTATGAGATAGCTCTTAGATGGCCCAGAATTTAGCTAATATTTGCAATTGCTCAACGCTTATTTCAGCACTCTTTATCCACTGACATCTTTGTTGTCTAAGAGGCCAAGCCAGCTTCTCTGCTGTTTATAACTCTCATCTGTACTCATCGATGTCAACCAGTAAAACTGGTGAAAAAACACCTGTAATCTGGCTTAAGTCCTTAATCTAGCTCCTCCGGTTCACCCTTCGGGATTTGCCCTCACTCTTTCTGTTTAGAGATTTAGTGAGAGAACCTCTTTCCCTCATCCTCAAAATTGAGTTTGAGAATAAAAGCCAAGAAAATGTGGTGGTGGTATTTTGTGCTCTTTAGGAAAAGAAATTGAAGAAACAGCATGATATCATTATTATTATCATGTTGACCATGTCCCTTGAAATCTAAGCCATTCTCAGGAATGGATTTTCAACTGAAGAACAGCTCTGTAATCGGAGCTTAATTGGAGGCAGAATCTGTTCAGCAAGCTTCTCGGCATGATTCTCCTTTCTATGGCAGATTGTATTTTACTTTGCATAATGAGGCAATCTTTCTATTTACTGATTATTTCCTTATGTAACTTGAACACTGAAAGGAAGTCACTACTGAGACCTCAAACCGACTAATAAACATATTTCCAACTCCTAATGTGCAGAGCACTTAAGATGCTTCTCTTGCTCTCTGACTAGAGTTTGCACACAATATATGTCAGAGGTCGTAGTTTACCAGAAAGCAAAGTTTACAGTCAAGGCATTTTACTTAGAAAGCCAGAAGGAAAAGATCAAGGTAATGTACTTCCTGACAGGCATTTTGAGGGTGTTAGAGAGGATGTGAACTTCCTAGAGTTGTCCTAATAATAGCACAATTAACATTTGCATGTAATTTCATATTTTTTTGCTGCTCATTAACACCATGATAGAAATAACTAAAATCAGAGCAGATGACTTGCCGAAAATCACACAGTTAATAATTGGCAAAGTCAATAATTGAATCTAAAGTTTTTGATTTACAACTGTAGCTATCATGCTGCCTCTCCAGGATAGTTGCGTATACCCCAGGCCTGACCCCAGGACTAGCATCTACCAGTATTAGGTCCTGGATGGTTCAAATAAGGGAGCTAACAACCTCACACTAATTTCTTTAGATCATGTCCTCCTTCTTCTAATTTATATTGGCAGCATTGACCTGATGGACTCCAGCCTCTTTAATGGGAAACTTGACTTTCTAGAAATGCTGCTTTTCCCCCATTATTTCTACAACATCTCCTTGCTTGCTTCTTGTGATAAATGATTGATGGTGTCAACTGGAGGAAGAAATGCCCAGCTGCAATGATTCAGCATAGTTCTGGTTGTGGAAGACTCGCTGTAAGAAAGATTGTCCCCAGAATGGTATAAAAGACAAACAAAAAAGGAAGAATCACTTCTGTTACTTCAGAGGAACTCCAGTTTGGCTTCACCTTAGCTGTCGTCTCATTTCCTGACTTCTAGTGCAGACCCTTCAGCGTTCTATTGGAAATGCTTTGGCCTCTTAATACAGACTCGCATGGGATGTGACAGTGAACTCCAGGCCTTCGACTGGAACCTGTGGCTCCCCAGAGCACAGACAGACCTTCTGCACTCTTCCACTCCTGACTCTGTGGGCACCCATTGTAAGCTAATCTTGTAAATTCTTACATATTTGTATATCTTATATTAAATCTGTTCCTCTAATAAGCACAGACTGATATACATCCTGTACAGAAGCTACCCTGATATATACCTTTTGTTTATTTATATCTGTTTACTGTCTATCCTTTGGGATATAAGATTCACATAGGCATATATTACTACATACACCAGGGATTAGTAAAGAACCTAACACATAGTAGGCATTTAGCAAATATTTGTTAAATAAGCCAGTGAATAAAAGGTGCCCTACATGCTAAATTTTCCAATCAATACCAGATAATAGCACAAACCTCTAAAGTGAGCATTTAACTATGGATTTTATTTCCTTAAAGAAACCTGTGTTCAAGGAAGGCATGGTATCATGTAGTGTCAGCCTATAGTTTTGAATTGTACTCCAGGAATAGCATATCATCTGTATTTAATAATACATTTACTGTATTATAAACCATGGCTATCTCATTACAACTGGAGGCAAATTAAAAGGAATACCAAAAAGCACTCTGGGGACCACTGCAGTGATACAGTCTAGACTTCAGAACAGCAGTGGGCATATCTATGCTTTCTTCTCTGGGTTAAAGTGCATTCATAATTCTTGATACTAACTCAATGAACCCTCTAATTTTTCCAAACTTATGGAAGCAACCTCAGGAATGTGTTAAAGGAAAAAAGCCCTGTATTCATTATAACATGAACTTGCGCATTCAGCAAAGCTGAATCACTTCTCTGCCCATAAACCATCTCTTGTAAAGCTCAGCAAAGCTTCAGGAAAAATCTCTAGCTTCTCTCAATAGAATCGAGTCCCTCTGTACAGACATTGTCCTGGGCTGGTCGAAGTGCTTGTTAAATTGACCCAGTGCTTATGTTTTAGTTAGAACTGATGACACTGACCCAAGTCAATATTACTTATCACTGTCCTTGATCTGATCCTCTGGATAACAACTGCGTGCATCTGCTTCCAACAGGCTGGATGGACATCTGTGGTAAACACTATGTTGTAAACATAGGTATCTTGTGGATTGGTGGCAACCATGGACAATTACAAGCTTGCTTTCAGAACTTCTGTTCCAATATCTCTTTAACATATGTCTACAAACCACTACCTTTGCCATATATGTTACTTTATTTTTAAGGAATCCCACTCATTGCTCAACAAAAAATGCAAGGTCTTGACTGAAACCTATCTCTTTCTAGGAATAGGAACCCTGATATGGGGACTCTTTGGGGTATAAGACATGTTTTGCTAGAAATTAAAAACCTTTGTGCCTTTGGATTATATTAATACATAATAATTTATGGATCAATAAAAATGAAATAATAAAGAACCATAACATGCTTGAGGGACAGAAGTCTAAGATCATCATCTGTCTAGTCTAATAATCCAGTATCTCCTCATTGTAAGGGTAGAAATGAAGACCCAGAGAAATACTGTGGCTTGTCCAAGGTCTCATGGTTACTTAGACAGAGATATGCTATCTTTTTAAGGTTGAAATCAATATGTCTGTTGAAATGAAAAAAGAGAATTTGGCTGGGTTTATAGACTTACTCACTGGAGGAAAGGTACCTATGGTTTATTTCTGAGTTACCATCCTCAGGGTTTTTGAAGCTATGGTCCACTTGATTACAACATGCATGGTTCCTGGAATAAAGATGCTCTTTGTGAGCCTTAGAAGATAATTGTTGTCATCCTAGAATGTTGTTATTTCTGCATTGCCTTGGATTGGTGGAGCAGTGTCTTGGTTACTTTTCTTTCATTGCTGAAACAGAATACCTGATGCCCAAAATTAAGGAAGGAAAGGTTTATTTTTTACAGTATTGGAGGTTTCAGTCCACACTCAGCTGGCTGCAATGCAGGGTGGTGTGGCTGGTGGGCTGCCGTTCATGGCCACCATGCAACAATGTGGGAACTGGCAAGAGAGGGTAGACACGCCTTCTTCCTGCCCTTACACTACATGTTGACTCCACCCCTGGATAGGTGCAACACTCAAACCACCAATTCCAGCGCTACACCACAAACCAGTCACAAACACCAGATTCAGCCCCATCCATGATTACATGAGGCTTAAGTGGGGGCTGTTGGACCACACTATAACAGGCAGGTAGTGCTGGTAACTTAGGAGGGGAGGAAGCAAAGAGAAAGCAAGGCTTCTACATTCCTAGAACAATTGGGGCATTGGATGTCCATTCCTTGTTCCAGTTGTTCTGAACATGAAGAGGAATGCCTCTGATAAGGCCTCTCCATGTCTGAACCTGGAGCCAAAATAGCTTAAAAAGAAATGCTGCCCTGATATGTTCTAGAAAGACCTTTTTCTATTTTATGTTAATTGCAGAGGCTTTAACCTAGTGGTCAGAGCTCTTGATTTCATAAAGCAACATCTATGCAAGGAAAAATTTTTGGACATATTCTCATGTAATTTGGTTAAGTCTTGAAATCACTCTTGAGAATTTAATGTAAAAAGCTGTTCATTATATTATTTGACAACTGAAAAATAAAGTCATATTATTAATGGTGCTTACATGATGGGTCACTGGAAAAATTAGATTTTATTCTCTTATTTAAGAATTATTCTTTTTTGCTTTGAGGGGAGGGGACAAGTAGAATATGTGCAGAAATGAGTTAACAAGGAAATTTAAGAGATTCTTACACATTTTAGTTCTTATCTGCCCAATTCTGGTCTTTTCTAATTTCCCAGAAGATTATGCATTCCATGCTTTACACTTTTGGAAACTTAGTTATTCTGTCTGATTCACATCCTAAGCCACTTTAGGGTGTAATGTGCCAGTAGGCTAAGCTGCATCACTGACTCTCTGAAATTCCTTTAAATGTGAATCTTTTAATGTGAGTTCATAGTGACTTTGGACAGAATTATCATCAGTGAAGTGATAGAAGTTGGTACAGTCAACAACTGTGTAAGTTTTCCTTAAAAAAAAAACCATACAGTTCATCATCTGCAATGTAATAATATTCCAAATTGTGATTACTCTAAGGAGCCAAAGAGTATGACCATGTCATCAGTTAATCTGCACATGAAAGGACCAGGATTTATATAATTCAAACCAATCAAAAATTTACCAGGGTTAATAAACCAGAGATAAATGTCTAGGACATGGTAAATTGTTTCTGGGATATCCTTCATCCTGGTAGTGGGGACTGGCTAGTCTTTGAGAGTCATGGGCTAATCCTAGTAGATATCCAGTATAAGTGGATTTTGGAGAGAAAATGCAGAAGTGTTACTATAGGTTTGGGCACTAAAACAAGACTACCTATATTCGAAATGTGGGCCCTAGGGAGGGATCTTCCTATTAGATCTATGACTTCACACAAGTCACTTGTACCTCATATTTCTTAACCATTGTCCATAAAATTGGAATGATAATTTTCTAATCTTAGAGGGATGTTGAAAAAACTTAGTATATTAATGCATGTAAACCATTACAATAATGCCTAGAACATTAACTCAAAAATGTTACACTTCCAATTAATGATAATTAGTTCAAACTTTCTGTCTACTAGCAATGTTGAACAGGGAACACACCATGAAAATCCATTAATTTCTTGGTCTTCATGAAAACTGCTCCACAAGTACAACAGAAAAAATCATTGATTTAGAAATCACTTGCAGCCAAATTACCTTAGGGGTTTTACCTCCCGTAAGATTCAGTTTCTTATTTATAAAATGAAGGAGTGATATGCCCTTTATTCAGCTGTAATGAGAATTAAATAACATCATTGCTATGGTTTTAGTTTGTCCTCTCTAAATTCTGGCTTTGGAAATTTAATCTCCAAATTCATATGTTAATGATATTTGGAGGTGGGGCTTTGGGAGGCAGTTAGGTTTAGATGAGCCCTTGAGGGTAGAACCCAGATGATGACATTTGTGAATTCAAAAGAGATGGAGGCAGGAAGTTCACACCTGTACTTCTCAGACTGGATAACCTAGTGACTCAGTCACACTCTGTTTCAAAAATGAAAACTTTTAAAAAGGAGGCCTGGGGATATAGCTTCATACAAAGGCAGTGAGGTTTAATTCCCATTGTGGAAAAGAAGGAGGAGAAGTAGAACAAGAAAGAGGAGTAGGAGGTGAAAGGAAAGAGGAAGAGAAGGAAGGAAGGAGAGGAGGGAGAGAGGCAGAATAGTGGTAGAGGTGGAGGAAGAGGAACCGGAACTAGCATGCTTGTTTTGATTCTCCCTGTGATGCCACGTTATGGTGCAGCAAGAAGGCGCTCATCAGATACTGGTGCCAGCCTGTTGTGTGAACTGGGAGCTGAGTTTCTTGAACTATGAGCCACACAACCATCTATTGTTTGAAAATTTATACTGTCTTACACATTTTGTTGTAGCAATGGAAAACAGACTACAACATTCATAGGAAACACTGTGCTTAGTACAGTATAATGGTCAGTTTATTTCACATCTTTTCCCTTCTCTAGCCAAAATTTATCAGCAAGGAGAGGATGAAATGGTTTTGAGGAAGAGTTTTCAGAATGACAAGGGAAGTTAATTTAATTATTTGTCCAATGAATTTTTATTGAGAACCTACAATATGCCAGACCTTGTCCTAGACACCTGGGATATTATAGAGAAAAGGTTCTATAAAACTAACTTGCATTGTATTGGAAAGCTCGGAGCAGTGGACCAAAGACCCTTATTTTGATATTCAACGAGGTGCAGGAGAAAACACTGGTGATTATTGTCTTTTGAAAGACAGGAGTCAAAGAAGTTATTGATCGAGAAGGATGTTGCCTTTGGATTCTCTTTTGTCTGTCCTTGAGTTGGTCAGCTAAGCCCCACCACATGATGGCACCTGAACTGGTACCTCATTTTCCATGGGAAAGTAGAAGTTGAAGGGAGCTGTGTGCACTGATTAGGCTAGTTTCAACATCACATCTGTCTTCATGGCGCAAGATCTTCAGATGCAGTTCTAGAATCTTTCAGAACTCGATACTTGGTTCTCCCTAAGGACTTCCTGGCTGACTTAGCAGAAATTTGAAAAGGTGGCTGCGAGGCAATGTGCTTTGCAGAGCTCAGAATCATGAAGCTCTTCCTTTGAGACCTTATAGTTTTACCTTGTCAAAGCCACCTCAAACCAAACGAAAAATTTATAAGATGAAAAACTATTTGTGTGTGGATGAATGCATGTGCTTGTAACAGGAGAAATGTGAGCTTGGAATTGAATGAGCCTGGTCAGGAAAGAAAAGTGGCTATTTCTGGAGGTATGAACAATTTGGTTCCATCTTCTGAATACCTGTCTGACTTTGAGGATGCTAGGGATTCATCCTATGCCTTGGTTTCCCTAACTGCAACATGGGGATAATAACATTTACAACTTTGTAAGATTGAGTCTAATTAAGGTTACCTGAAGATTTTCTGGGAGAGAGAAGGAGGTGCTGTTCCATTATCATGCTAGGTGTGACAAGTGAGAAGAGTGTTACAGATAGGAAACTGGCAAGAAAAAATATTCTGCATGTTTTCTGAGTATCTACTATGGGCTATATATATTTTTTTGCTATGTACAGTACAAGACAGGAAATATAGAGGAAAAAAGGAAAGCATTCACTGAGTATGTGAGTGCCAGACATTTTTCACACATTATTTAATTAAATCTTGATAACATCCTTAAGAGGTGGTAGTTTACTTGATGTATAACTTGCAGATGAGTTAGCAGAAACTCTAGAAGTTTATAAGGCAGATAAAGAGCAGAAAAAAAAACTATCACATATCATCTAGCTTATTCTTCAGATCCATTTTCCATTCATTCTTCAAAAGATGAGCAAGACCAAATCTTTATTCCAAGAAGCTCAGTCTGCAATAGTAGGAAAACGTTGTTAGATGGATGGCATGGTTTTCATAATTACACACTCTGTTGTACAATTAGAACTTTCTCTACTTCCTTATATATGAATTTACTTTAATTCTTAAATTTCAAGTTCCATCAATGGGAAGTGTTTTAATCTTACCTATTTAAGGTAAACACAATCATTTCTACCATTTTCCCTGAGATTTTTAGATAGTCAGTTTAGAAATTTTTGCTCCTTTGCTTTCTTTCAAAGGTGTTCTAATTTCTAAGCACTTGAATAATTTTCTGGTATTTGTCTATGTCAGTTGACTCATCTTGCTCACCTTTGATGAGGGAAAATTAATCCATTTGTATGTTCACTGTTTCTATGTTGATTCTCATAGTTTCAAGTTGTCCAAGTCTCATGCCACCATCACTACACAACATAATATTCATGATAAGAATGCCATGTTCTCATTTTGCATTCCAATGCATTATGATTTTTCAGAACAAAACTGGATTCATCACCTAAGATAATTGATGATTGCTAATACACACCAGTACCCTGTATATGATGACTCTGGGCTTTAGCTGACACTGGGGAGCTCTCTATATGCCTACTTCAAAGAGTCATTTTGCTCTCCTATCACAATTATTTAATAGCACTAAAGTTCTCTCTTACATCTTGGTTTTTCAAAGAGTCTTTAAGTCAAGGACATTAGGTGTCTGGCACATAGCTGAGTGACTAATACATGGTGAATCGTTAATAAATCCCTATTTTAAAATCTAATAATGAATTCATGAACACTAAGACAAATACTTAAAAGTCAAAGACAGGTCTTTCTGGCTGAAGACCTAGAATTTTTCCTTGAACATCTTATTTTCACTTTACCCACTTTAAATAGTAAAAGCGCACAGGTTAGGTAAGGAAAGAAAGATAGAAAATCCTATGGGAGGTTAACTGGGGAAAGAAACAAGGAGACACATATTAGGTAGTAAGTATGTGTGAGACCCAATGTTAACTAATCTGAGATAACTGCAAAAAAGGCTTTCTTTGTGTTGATAAAGCTACAATTTTAAGCAATAGAAAAATTTTACTCTTAAAGATTTATTCAAAAACACCACTTTGGACTTTTTAAATTTTTCTTACTAAAACTCAAGGGAAACATAGTGACAAACTACTTCACTTGTGTGAAGAGTTTTCTGGATTGTAGGTGTTAAATCCAAATCTAGATTCTACCTAGCTACAAATACTGGGTAGAACATGTAGGAAAAAAGAGGAGAATGGGGAAAATGTTCACTGGGCTCCTATTAAGTACTAAACATCTTACTCATGCTACTTCAACAACTTTATAAGATGGGTATTATTATACACATTTTACAAAAGAGGAAGACAAGGCTTAGGATGTTTATAAAATTTGTGGCAGAGTCAGGCTTTGCTCTGGGGTCAGTGTGTACAGGGTCTGGATGTGCCGGACAAGGCCTAGAGACTGAGTTAGAAAGTGAGGTTTAATGCTCAGTAGGTCAGCTGAGCAGAAAGCAGGGCAAAACCATGACCAAATCAGACCTAAATACTCAGTCACACTTCTGTACATGTGAAATCTGATGGCAGGAGTTGGTCAAACACATAGCAAAAGGCCGAACTGAGACTTCACAACTTGGAAAGAACTCTAGATGGCTTAAAACCGTCATAGCAATGTTCATTGCTCTGATCATTGATCCTGGCTCAGGGACTGTCTGCCTCATGCCTAGTTTAAGAGCCCTGTTTGATATGAGCAGATAAGGCTGGTAAGCAAATGAAACGTGAGACAATAGATGTCCCCTTTTTTGCACAGGCCTCAGACCTTCTTGGGTACCACAAAAATGAATTTAATGAAATGTAGCATCTAGAGGAGTGGAAATAGAAGTTGGGGTAAAGCCTCATCTCCAAGATAGGAAATGTGGAGATCAAAGGTAGTACAGTGCTCATGAGTATGCCGGAAAGCAAAGTGATGAGAAGGAATTATGTAAATGATAGAGTATCTTGATATGGAATTCAAAGTTTCAGGAGAATTTAATGAAATTGGAACATGTAGGATATAATTTATCTGCTATGTCCCTGGTAAAACTAGGATCTATATACTGGATTTGTTGACTGTTCTTAGTAGTACTTGTAAAAGCCAATAACTCATTGTTTCTCAGATGAAAAAGAGTGAACTGTTATACGTGCTGAAGATCATTATGCTGTGCATGTTTCTCTATAGAGATGCAGAAAGGACTAGATTGTGAGCCCACATGCAAAGGGGAGCTGTCTCCTCATTCTCATTGATGATGCTGGGGAACTTTAGAGTGACTTAGTTTTTATAAAAGTGTGAGTTTTCTGATGTTGCCCTTGGCTGTTCTCAAATTTTCCCACTTGAAAAATAAGACAGTGCTGTTTCTTCCTATACCCAAAAAATAGATAAAATACAGAAAGTTCATTCACTGAATCAATTTTCTGACAATGACAAAGTTTCACATTTATTAAAGGTAAGAACAGAACAGAAGGGTAAGGGAAAAAATGGGACCTGCAGAGCAAGTCTGGGCTGAGTAAAAAGGGAGGGAAAAGAGGTAAAATAAAAATAAAAACACACCCCGCAGTGTAGAGTGGACCACCATGAGGCATGATATACCACTGAACCATTTTTAAAGCCAAAGTACATAAGCCTACAACAGGCCTGACCTGTTGATGTCTGTACTTTGCAGTGCTAGCATCTGCCTTCGTTTAATTATTAATGGTGGCAAAACAGGTACCTGAAGGAAAAAAAAAAATAAATAAATAAAAAAAATAAACCTTGGCCCGAGGGTGAGATTTTCAATTTCCTATGAAACATCCAGCTCACATCCCACAATCAGTTTCTTTCTGCTTCCTGGGCTGGTGTGGAGATATTGGTTTGAGTGGAAGAGCGGTGTACTCCTCGGGTGGTGTTTGGAACCACTGTGCAGGCTTATTGAATACCAGCCAGAGCCACAAGTCCTTGCTATGGTTTTTTACACATCTACCACAAACATCAGGTTTTATTAACAGGGCAGACAGCTTTCTAATGAAATACTGCCCTCAACTTCCTTTTATATTTGGTAATATCCTGAACTCTTTATCCAAATGAAGCATAAAGCACTTACAACTGTGTTTTGCCATTGCACTGACCGAGGAATATATTCATTTGCAGTAACATGGAATTCAATGGAGTGGAAAATAAGCTCTGAAAATTGCTCTTGCCGTGAAATTGTATCAATAAATAGGAAAAGTGCATTTAGATTTCACTGACCAATCCCCCCCCCCGCCCATGACAGAAATTAATATGGCCAAGGGGTGTGTGTTGAAGATAAGACTGTGGAGACCCCAGAGCCTGGGCCAGCACTGTGTGAAGGCCTGCCTACTGCAGCTAGCTTATTTGACTTCACAGAGCAATGGAGGACCCCTATGTGTGTGTATTAGAGGCTCTAAGGGTGGGGTGCACTAAGTTTGAGGGAGGCAGAAGACCCTGGGGAAGAAGCAGGTGTAGAGACACTAAAACACCCACCTGTATGATGCTGACTACTCTTACTCTTGTAACCCTGGGTCTGCACAACTGAAAGCTTCTCCCAAAGGCATCCAGATCAAGATAAGGAAATGAAAAACATCAGACTCAGACTGCACATCTTTGAGTCAGTGTGGCTTCTGGCTGTTAATTTCAATATCCATAGTCTCACAATAAAATTCTAGCAGACATATCCAAAAATAAACACATGGTTGATGTGTGGTTTTTCCATGTGGAGATGAATAAAACATCAAGTTCAGGTGTAAAGTAGTCAATTATGATGTTAAAAATTTGTGGAAACTACAAAGACTTGTGACTGATGATATGGAAATAGAGTTAAACTAAGAATCAAAGCTGACAGTTTCTGCACGCTTTAGGCAAACTGTATAATCTGTCTGAACTCAGTGGCCACATTTATAAAATGGGCCTGATAATGACTGTGCTGCTTTTGTCTCCATTATAACCAAATAAGATTGTGTAAGTGAAAGTAATTGTGACGATCTATAAACGTTTAAGGTGCTATGATTTTCCACCATTAGTACTGATATTGAAGAACAATAATTTTTCAGTAAATTATACCTTTAAAAACTACTTCTTTGTGTTATTAGCAGCAGAATTATGGGTTGAAAGGTGATATATGGGGGAGTCTGCAGAGCTGGATTCCAGTGCCTTTGGTAGACCACAGTGAGCCCTTGGGTAGCTCCATATTTCTACTTTTTACAATGCAATAGTTGCACTGAATGATTTCTACAATTCCTTTACAGCAACAGAGTTTGTAAGCATTTGATCAAAGAAATATCATAAATCAAACTCAGATGATAACCTAGGAATGAAGAAACACATGTTTTCATTTTAAAAACAAGATCACAGTTCTCTTGTGATTTGATGTAGAAGGACAATGGCATGGAGAGAACTTTGGAACAGTTTTCAGAGTACTATTCTCCCAGGGTAAACTTGTTTTAAATCAAAATCACAGTACTTGTGTTCTGTCTGAAACTTCCAAATTTTCCACTTTTGTTTCTCTTTTGAGTCATCTATCCGATGCCAGTGAACCTTGCTAGAGGTGACAGAGTCCCCTCTCTTTCCAAGATACCCAATGAGATTCTTAAGCATTGGCAAAGATATAAAAGCCATGTTTTCAGAAGGCCCATTGCCACCCTGGTAGAGGCTGGCAATGTACTAGACCATCTCATTTCCTTGTCAGCAGAGGATCCTTGGGACCATCTTTTAGCTGGACATGTAGAATAACCACCAGGAAAGGAGCATGCCAGGCCTCCTGCTTGGTGACTAAGCACCCTCCCTGCCCTCTAAATGGTTGTCAGGAGGACCTGACAAGTTGTAACTGCATGTGCTGCTCAGGACCTCATCTTCCCCCTCTGTGAGCTGTTGTCAGACTGTCCCTTCTGCCCTGCAGGGTTTCTACTGTTCTCATTAGTCAGAGTTTAGCAGATGATCACACAGACTTGTAGCAGGTGGAACACGGAAAGGAACATTGACTTGTAGTCTGTGTCCCATTAGCAATGTGGGTAAAAGGAGTCTGTGTTCTGTGGCTCCAATTACTTGCCAATTATACTCTTGGAAAAAAGTACAATTCCTTAATCAAACTTCGGAAAATCTTTATCAATGCAGAGTCAACAATACTTATCACAGTCTAGTGGTCTCCAAAATTAGCTGACTTGAGCAGTGAGCATGTGGTATCTCTAGAGCCCAGCCAATACAGTGAATCAGTGGAGGAACTATGTGAAAACATTCTCTTTGGAAGAGCCCAAACAATGCACATCAAAGCCCGTTTACTACCACTCATCATCCCATGTCCCTCCCCAGAGGAGAGGAGAACACTGCCAATTGGTTTTGTTTACAAACTTGCATTTGTACATAACAGGATGATGAGGGGCGCTTAGCTGCATGGTCACTTCTAACATCACAGGAATGAGAGGAGGTGCTTTAGTTTGATCCTCAACCAATAGAACCACTTTTATATTTTTGGACTGTCTGGGGAAAAAAGGAGAGTGACTTTGATTTCATTAATTGGCCATGTGCTTAGATAGTGAACTTGCTGATCTTTACTTGGCACCCATTTTAGCAGGATGAAAATAGAATTGAATAATGAGGGTGAAACTGAAGCAGCTACATGTGGCTTGGTTTAGAGAAAATAAAGTCCTCTGAACCTCTCAAGTGGACATAGAGAAAGGAAGTTTGAACATTCTTACCATTAGTTGGCCAAGTTGGCAGACTTCCAGAAGAGGAGTCCCTGTCCTCAAGAGAATGTGGTTCTGATCCAGTACTGAGATGCATCAGAATAAATCAAATCAGAGCTTTTCAACTACTATAGGAGAAACTTACCCAAGTTTCCCAAAGAAAGGCATCTTCTACCAATATAGTGGCATCAAAGACCATAGTCAGCAAAGAGAGCATCCCAAAGGCACCACAATTCCGATTCCAAACCCTCTACCCCAGTACAGGGCAGAGGTGGGAGGAAGGGAAGGATGAAGGAGGGAAGAGAGGAAGAGAGGGAGAGAGAGAGAAGATGAAGAAAGAGAAAGAGGAGGAAGCAGAAGAAGAGGAAGAAGAAGAAGGGGAAGAAGTAAAAGAGCAGAATAGCATCCCTCTTTCCCTCCTCAGTCCTCTCCTCAGTCCTTTAGTTGGGGTCAGGCTGAACCAGGTGAGAAGGAAGGATGTGAGGTTGATGGTTTAAACTGTGTTACTAAATTGAACTAACCTGGAGTGTTTACTATGAGAGAGTGGTCAAAATGCTAAGGGATCTGCCCCACATATCATTAAGGGTTTGGAATATGAAAATTAATGTGGTTAAAGGCAGTGATGGAAAAAAAATCATCTCTATATTTTTATCTCTTTGAATCAGACTTTTCAATAAACTAGTTATGTGCAGAAAGATACAGTGTTATTTATATTTTTATATTAGTAATATAATGTATATATCATATTATAATGTTCTTTTCTTCCTCAGTAATATGTCTCAGAGTTTCTCATATGTCAGTATACTTGGATTTTATTGTTCTTTATAACTACGCTTGGTCTTCCCAGTACTGCATTCCTAGATTGTATCTAATCATTCTGTGATGATGGGCTTTCAGCTGTTATAGAATAACACAGAATATAAGAAAGAGTGAGGTCTAACATAGACCTCTAAAGAAGGGCCATGACTTCTTTTCTAAAATCTTGTCCAGGATGTTTGAATCCCTGGTGTTCTTTCAGGACTAACTCAATGCATATAGAGATAGGAGAAGATGGGCAAAGAGTTTGCATAACATTATTGTCCCCTCCTTTTTATCTTTCCATTTACTGGTTGTATGGGTTTGATCTCTGTCCCCCCCCAAGGCCTCATGTAATCTTGGATGGGGCTGAACCTGGCATTTGTGATTGGTTTGTTGTCTAGCGCTGGGATTGGTGATGTGAGTGTTGCTCCTGCCCAGGGGTGGAGCCAACTTACAGTGTAAGGGGGAAAAGAAGGTGTGTCTTGCCCTCCCTCGTGGTTCACACTTGCTGTTGTGGCTGCCATGAATGGCTGCCCTGCCACTCCACACTGCCTTGGAGCCAACTGAGTATGGAATGAAACCCACAAGAACTGTAAGAAATAAACCTTTTCTTCCCTAATTTTGGACATCAGGTGTTCTGTCTGAACAGCAAATGAAAAGTAACCAAGACACCGATCATCAAAACAGAGAAGGGAAGCTAGTGATTTCAATTCAACTGTCTTTTTTTTTATTCACTTAAAACTAGAGTGAGTTCATTCCTTCTCCCTCCTAATTTGGTTCTGCAATAATTAAACGATAATATCAGAGAAATACTTTGAGACTCTTGTACTCAAAAAGAAATGGGAGAGATTTGTTACAAACTTAAAGATTTATTAAAATGAATCATTTCCATACCAGTGAGTTATAATGTTTCATAGGCATTTGTCATCTACATATATTTTAACCTCTAATTTATGTTTTAAAGTAATACATTTATAACAGCAGGATATTTGATATTTTTCTGGTGATACTTTGCCTCACTGCCAGTAATTACCAAACAGATGTAAGGGTATCCAAATAAATGTATGCAATATTAAGCATGCAGTTCTGAATATAGCATCTATTAATGATTTCACATTTTGTAGGACCCTAGACATCATGGTCAGACATCCATAAACACATAGTGAGCTCCTCCTAATCTGAAGAATTTTGTTTTCATTTTTCTTTTTACAGCTCCTCTGTGTTACTTTAAAATGAGGATCTCAGACTTTTATTCTATAGGACTTTCTCTAATGTATCTCTTCTTTTTTCTACTACAAGAAGAGGGATCTGGCATTGCCTTTTCTCCTGCTATAAGTTGGAGTGGTTTTCATTGATTTTTATTTTTGTTTTTTGTGTTTGGTTCTGTACAATTTCCAAAATCTTACCGTTAAATTTTTAGCAATAGGTATAGTATTATTATTATTAGTAGTAGTGGTAGCAGTAGTAATAATAGTATTTCACACATACCCAGATTAGCTAATAGTCATGCTATGTATTTTTAGCCAGTGTTGGGAGAAACAACCACTCTAGGTATATTCTCCTGATTTATCATTCTGTTTTAGGCTTTTACTTGGAGGCATCATTCAAGTGCCACAGGACAGCCACTGGGCACTGATACAAATGAAGAAATATCTAATTCCACCATAAAACCAAGACCCCAGGTGAGCCACCTGCCAATGACTTCTTTTAACTCAGAAAAAAAAAATAAATATAAATCACTTGGTAATTCTGACAATATTTGATTTGGCGGATTTATGGGTTCACAGGCCCAGATGAAAAAGTGAGAATCATAGAGTCCATTCTCCTGCCTTTGGATGGATCAACAGCTGGTTTCTCAGGTAGAGTTGCTGCCCTTTCTTACTATAGTTCCTCAGAATAAAAGATTATAGTCTTCACTCTGAACAAATAATTCTAATATTGAGTTATCCTCACTGTTGTGGAATTTTTCTTTTACTCTGTCCAAGAATCAGAGCTGGAAACTGTTGGCCTTGACTCTCTGCATCCACAATTCCTGCCTAACCCTTGGCATTGGTAGGGAAAGATAATTTGCTACAATTAAAAATATTGTCTTTTTTGTTTTCGTCATTTTGTGACGATTCTTTTCTCCAGTCTTTTCCCAGGTGCCCAGGATCAGATCTAGAAAGGCTAGTCTGCCTTTTTTTGGCCATGGCATAACAGGCCAAATGCTGAGAGGACAATTAACATTTCATAAGAATAGGTGTATGTGGAAAAGACAGATGGCTTCCTTTGTCCATGGTAGACTCCTACTGACTGAATGTGTGTAAGAGAAATCTACTTTGAGATTCTATTTGTGTCAGTAGGAAGTCAAATGTAAACCTGAACAGGTTCCATAGAGGTGAAGGCAGGAGGCTCTATGAATTTGGTGTCTTGCTCAGCCCACAGCCACCAGATCCTCCACTGCTTGATGTTAGGCAGTGCTTGCTGTATTGTTACAGCCTTTGTGATGATTCCAGCCACCTAAAGCTCCACAGGACAATAAAAAAAAAAAAAAATCCTGGCATGGTCACCTGACTCACATTAGTGTGGCAGGCAGCATCACAAATGTTCAGAGTGTATCTTTTCCTTTGACACTTTTGTCTCTCACCATCTGTAGTTACTCTCATGGAGAATAATCCTAGAAGTGATGTCTGATGAGTGATTCGCCATGGTGTTTGATGGATCCCTCAGATTTCAGTCCTCTTTTTTTTAACAATGAAAAATATGTGTTATTAGTATTAGGGATGCTGTGTCCTTCAGTCTAGAATTTTTTCCACTACAAAATAACAGAAGTAGCAATATGAAGTTCTTCAGACTATAAAAGGAGTTGAAAAGTTTTGCAAGAAATGTTACCCACTCAACAAAAGACAAGAATTTTAAAATTAAATGTTTTTTTACTGAGCTGCTATGATGTACTATACAAGTAAGACACCGCTAATCTCCAAGAGTTTAGCCTTCCCAGAGAAAACTTTCACAATATGTGAAATGTGATACTAAATAATATTATGAGGCAATGGACCAAATCAGGTGATGTTGGGTGACCAGAAAGGTGAATGAAGTCGTGTTATGGAACAGGGAAGAGGAAGAGCCACGGAAGGTGGTGGGATAAGAGTGTGTAGCCTTGGGCTGGGGTTTTAGCTCAGCAACACAAATGTTGCCTGGCAAGTGCGAGGTCATGAGTTCAATCCCCGGTACAGAAAAACAAAACAAAACAAAAAACCCCCCAAAAAACACATCAGTCTTTAGCCTCTCCAGGGAGCCATGTGCTATGGCAGAAAGTAAAGTACAGGGATAGGAGATAAGATGTGAGGTTAGATGGATGGGATAAGGGAACGTGCAGGAGTCTTTGGGTGTGAACTGGAAGGCAGTAAGCACTTATTGTGGGACAAAGGAATTGTTTATTTGTAATTTCAAAAGTCATTTAGGCAGTGGAGGGAGAGGTTTGAAGAAAAATAAACTGAAAGAGACAAGGTTGGAGGCAGGGAGACTAGAAGGTTATTGAAATCAGTCATAAGATAGACTGAGTGGTGTAAACTCAGGCAGTAGCATTGGAAAGGGAGAGACGGGAATCAGTTTAACCATATTACAGAGAAGAATTAATAGCATTTTATTCACTGATGGTTGCAGTTGAGGGAGAGAGGATCAAGACAGAAAGAGCTTCAAGTTGTGGTTATTGAGGAGAAGGCACTGAGATCAGTTGTAGATATATGGATTGTGAGATGTCTATGGGACATTCAAGACACAATATCTAACACCAGTCTGGAGCTCGATACTTGAGAGTCATCGCTGTATGCATAACAGCATATGTATGCACATATATATGTCATCTTGCATACGTGTGGATGGAATTACCTAGGAAATGTGCGGCATAACAGAGAATGTGTGCACACTGTCCTTGCTTCCCCCTAGAGCAGGCTGTAATCCTGTTTTCAGCATTTACAATGTGATTTTCTCCTAGACAGTGGTAGACAAACACATTCTTATTCTGCTTTCTGGGTTTTACAGATTCACACCTTTCATTATTATAATCTCATCAGTGTAACATAATCCATTTTAGTTTTCAGGACGATGTGGACAAATGTCTTTTTTCTGGTGGTATAAATAGATACCTTAATTTGGGTATTAGCTATGCTCATGCACCAAACTAAAATGAGATTAAAAGAAAAGTCCTTTCACCATGTGTTGATGTCTCTGAAGTGGCTTCAGACTGACAACTCCTTGCCTTGTTACCAGATGTGGAGGCGGATCGTTTTACTTTTTTCTCCTGTTCCTTGACTACCAGAACTAGATTCTGAAACCTTTGTCACTGTGTTGGTTTGCACAGAATAGTCCATGTATCTGTTCATTCCTGACCATTTGTGAATTGTTGCGAATATGTATAGAAGGGGCATGGAGAGGAAAGGGGGCTTTCAAAACTTGGTATTGTGAGACCTGTCAAAAAAGTAAATTTTTTAGATTTTTGAGAAACACACTTCAGAGAAGCAACTAGATGTGTGTTGGCTTTCCAAGGGATTTGAATGTTCTAAATGAGGATGCTCTCAAGCATCATCTGTGCCTGTCTCTTTGCCATATCCCTGATTCCCTTTGAGACCCTGGGAATGAAGATAACTCTCAGCACTGATTGCACACAAAATTTTTTCTCTTTTGAAATAAATCAGTGCCAACAGGTCTCTCCCGATTTGCAGATATGGCTTTGTTGATGCAATTCCATGTAGAAGTATTTGCATTCTGGGTGCTAGCTTCTATCCTTCCTTAGCTTCTATATTTCCTGTGATTCAGTGGAGAAGCCACACATTAGGATGGATGGGATGAGATTCTGTGACCATTTTTATGGTATTTTACTTGTGCTCAATTTGAAACCTCTGGGATGTGGATGCTTGTATACAAGAGATGAACCTAACCCGTATTATCCAGCTACTTATGCCATTTCTCTGCCTTTTTTTCACTACAGAAGATGGGGCACAGTGCTGGCTGCACAGGTAGGGGCTCTGTGGGCGGGAAGGAATTGCTGATATGAGCTGAACTTTCATGACTCACCTCTGGCTACTTTGACTCCAGGGACATGGCTTCTATACTAATAACAAATGCTGCCAATCAGAATATCATATTGAAGGGTATAGTACATTGTGTCCAGCATATTCTTTGTTTAGATGGCAAAAATGTCAAGGGAAAAGAAAGGATATAACCTTAGTCCAGTGCACTGATTGAACTCAAGGGAGGTAGCTGACTGGAAGCAGGTGAGGGAGGGCAAAAAGCAATTTCTAGTTTCTAAATAGAAAGATGGTAGTCAAAATGAGTTCTGGGGACAGACATATGAATTGAAAAGGAAGGACATATGAATTCATTTTGGAGTTCATAGGGGTGCTAGAAACAGAAATTAAAGAATTATTAAAAATGACTGAAAGATTTTTTTAAGAAATGTCCATTTTGACTTTTGTGCCTAAGCAGCCAACTGCAGAGGTTAAGAAGTGGCTGACTCCTTGCAACTGAAGTAGAAGCTGATTAATCCAGAAACAGCAGCCCGGCCTTCATGGTGGCATAAGTACAAGTGAAGGTGGCAGGCAGTTTTCTGGGCACTGGCATTGCCAGGGGCATTGCTGGTATGCTTCCGCATACATTTTTGTGTAAGTTGGAGAAGCAGCAGGTAACTTCAGTGATCCGGAAGCTGAGAGTAACCCAGTGAATAATTGTTCTTCCTGGCATCATTCCCAGGCTCATACAGTCAGAGAAATTAATTATCACTTAAGGTTATAAGCACCACTATAACAGAGTATGCTTCAGATATTTTAGTATCTCTCTCTGTCTCTGTCTGTCTGTCTGTCTCTCTCTCACGTAGCACATGTGCACACACTTGTAAGTCATATGGCTTTGTTGGAGAATATATGCCTTCTCTGGATGACCTACAATTGTGGTGGTTTAGGTCACTATAGAATATAACAGGAAGAGAACGGAGCGCCCCTGAAAAGATGGTAACCAGCTAAATAGGAGGTAGGAGTCTGGAAGACTTTTAGGGTTGGTAGAATCTGGTGACCAGAAGTCATCTTAGAAAGGAACAGCAGCTATACAGATGAGGGGAGTTAGGAAACAATACCATTTTGAAGACTAGAGTCAAAAATGGTAAGAAAATTATTATTATTCTTTTCATTTGAATTATATTTAATTTTGCTTGATCATGACTCTCTGGGGCAGATATTTTTCTCTGCTCTAAAGTAGATTCCTAAAAGTAGAGCCCAAGTCAGGGATCTGAATGTATGTGATGCATGAAAGGGGTCTTCTCAAGAGAAATAGGGCAGAAGAAAGAGCTAAGGAGGCTTTTGGTTTCAACGTGATTGCATGGGCTTTCTGGGACATCAGTTGGCCCCAGAATGTGGATAGGTATGACTCAATGTCTTGGGTAAATCGGTCTCTGCTTATCCAGAGCAACTCTTCAGAGAGCAGCACTATCTGACACTCAGAGAAGCTGGGCGAAAAAAGGTTTTGGAGGACTTCACAGCAAACTCTATCATTTAATTCATAGATGGGGTAACTGAGATTAAAGATAAGCCTTGTGCCAACTCTTCAACTGTTCAGTGACAGCATAGACTCAAAGATAGTTAGCAAGCAGAGGTGACAGCCTGGAGCTTGACTGGTATTTACTTCATACTATTCTGCCTATGCATGAGACTGGTTCCACTATAGTGTCGGTAACCACAACCCAAATTAAAGCCCTGCATGAATCCTGACTCTGGACAAGACCAGTACATAGGTAAAAGTGAAGATCAATTTATACTGCTGGAATAGAGTTTTTTATAGACCTCTTATATCCATCTGCCTTTTAAGTAAAAGCATTGACTGCTGCTATTTCTGGCCACCTTTTCAGTGATACTTGTTTTGCTGACAGCCTTGGAAGATAGAGATAGTGTCCCTTTCCACAGTGAAGGTAGGCATTATACATATAGTGTTTGGATTCACTAAGCTAACTGTCCTCTCCTATAACAAAACACACCGGGAAGTCAGGTGTTATTTGGCTCTTGAAGTATTACCTTTTGGGAATTTGGCTCACAGAACTGGTACAAAAACATGATACTTAGGTTGTTGGTAACTACTGTGAGTAAAAAAGTATTCTTTGCTTCTGACCTGAGAATCCAATGTCTTTTGCCAGTATCCATGAAATTGTGGCAAGCTAGCTTGTTATCAGTCAAGTAGGATAACATCTTAGATCCATCATACATTTTGATCATGTATTATCAATTCAGATTTTAGGAAAGTAAGTTAACTTTGTGATTGGTGATTAGAATTTCGAAGAGAGTTTGGAAGTCCCCCCTCTCAATTAAGCATTTGGTTCTGTGCCACACAGTGGTTTGTCTGGGATATACTTTTGAAATAATTGTTTGCTCTCACAGAAATAAAGAGGCTCTTTATTAAATTAATAAATTAGATTAATGCCAGTGAATAATGCTTCCAGTGCATCACCCCTTTGGTCAATGGAATGTTAGTAGATGTAACCCAAGCAGAGCTCTGAAAATGCTTCCATGATTGGTTTGCACTTGTACTTCTGCCATTACCATGAGAAGAGCAAGTGGGGCTATCTCGCTAGTCCCAGGGTGAAGATGAGAAATGTGTGGAGTACACCTGCCCATAGCATGACTTGGCTGATGTCAGTGACACAGTGCTGGCCACAGATATTTGAGAGAGCCAAACCAAGGCTAGTCAATGTTGTTAAGCCCAAATTTAAATCAGTCAATCCACAAGCTTGTCTGCTAAGTAAATGTCCATGCTTGTTTCAAGCTATTAATGTGAGGGGGGTGTTTATTATAAAATGAAGCTGCATCCACTGAACAGAGTGGGTTTTCATTGTCATGGACTTGGTACACGGTTGACTGCAGTGTCCCCAAGTTCCACATCTTGATTTTCAGAGCTCTGTTAACTTCAAGTTTATATGGTTAGAATAGGAAACTTCCCTTGCTTCCCTCACTTCCTTCTCCCTTCCTTCCTCTCTTTTTCCTTCTTTCCCTCCATCCTTCCCTTCTCTGTCTCTCACTTTTTCCCTCCCTCCCTCCTTTCTTCTCTCCCTCTTTCTTATTTGTTGACTAATTTATTAAAGATTAATAAGCACTCACTTTTTGTGTCTAGGTGCTGAGGATGCATAGATTAAAAACTCATAACCTAAAGAGAACACACATACAGGAAAATATTAAGATAAAAGACCTAGTGGAATTGTGTGCAATCTGATTAGAATGCAAAGATCAGTCAGCTTTGGAGGGATGGACATGGGGCGCCTCATGGAAGATGTACAGTTTCAGGAGTATTGAGCAGGTCCTGTTGCACATTTTCCCCAGCTTTCTTGCTGTTGGGTTCAACACAGATTTTCCCATTTGAGATGCATTTTTGACTCTTCAGCACTCTGTACTCTGCTAAGTATGAGGGACACAAATAATGATCAGGTTAAGTTCTTTCAAAGATTTTATACACTGATGTTAGTTCTAGTAGCTTGACAATTTCTCCCTGTTTATAATACAGGTATCTCTGAGATGAGTTCCATTTTAGCAATATTTTAACTTTATTATACTTCAGTTTCTTTCCCTGTCTTCCTCCTTCCCTTCTTTCTTCCTGCCTTCCTGGAAGGCTGGAATTCAGCCCATGCTTCATTCCTAAAACTGTACTCTTTGGTATGAGGTCACCGGCACCCACAGGTACCTTCTGCTCAGCTTTGGGGCCAGGTCTTCTCAGTGGCAGTGCAGTTCTCTATCTGATCCCTTAGAGGAAATGCTCATCATCTAGCTCTCCTCTGCTCATCCTTTGCTATTCTCATTCAGTTAGCACCTCACTGGAGAATTTAGGTAAACAAGATTTTAGCATTTTAAGCATGTTTGCAGGACCCACCTCACTGCTAACCAAGAGTGATCATTGACTTGGCAAGGTGGGAACTGGTGGTGGTTTCCTTCGCAGTCGTTCCGTACTCTTTAATACTAGTTTAGATGATTAATGTGATCGTGAAAAGACAAAATTGTAGGGATGGGGAGGTATAATTCTAGCAACTGTAAATCAGGGCTTCTTGTAGAAGAATTTGATTTTACATCAGAGGCATTTGGGAACAGAATTGCTGCTGAGAAGAGAGTGAATCACAATTGGCAAGACTAGTGTGTGAAGCTCTTCAAAGAATGCAGAGGGAATAAGGAAAAAAATGAAACAGAATACTGTATAAATGGAAAGGAACAAAAGCTTACTAGATAAATAAAAGTGCTTTTGATAAATGTCTCAATTTGAACCAGATTAAATTAAGAAGGATACAGAAAATATTTTTCTTTCTTTCTTTCTTCTTTCTTCTTTCCTTCTTTCTTTCTTGTTTTTTGAGACAGGATCTCATTATGTAGTACAGATTGGCCTCGAACTCAATTATGGAGCCCAGGCTGGCCTTGAACTCATGGCAATCCTTTTGCCTCAGTCTCCTAAGTGCTGTGATTACAGGCATTTGTCACCACACCTGGCCAGAAAATATTTCTTGGTTGGAGAAAAGAGCCCATATAGAGATGATCAAAATTGTTCATGTTCATAGCTAAAATTAATAAAATGATATCTACACCTAGATGTAGTCAGGCACAATTTTTGAATTATAAAAATGAAAAAGTAATCCCGTGATGAAGAAAAACTATCAGACCTTATATATGGAAGTATTAATGTTAGATTGGTGTCAGAATTTTTTTATTCTCTTCCATTAAAAAATACTGGAAGACACTGGAGAAACATCTGGATTTTGGTGGTCATGAGAGAAAGTATTGTTACACCAAATTTATACTCAGCCAACAGTTATTCAAAACCTTCTTAAATAAACAAAAGATTAGTAAACACCACCGACAACTTTTTTTGAAAAACTTAATCAGGGATATTCTCCACTGAATGAGAAATTTGTAATACTGACATGGGGGAATCATTATTAAAATGCAAATCTTTAAACAAAACTTTTTACAAAACTCCTTGCTTGAATGAATTCAATACTTATGTATTTAACTATTTTCCAGCAATGCAAAGACCTATGATGCATAGCAGTTTTGATTTGTATTGAAGTAGAAGGTGAATCTCAGAGTTAGGTAGATAATCTACCTGTATCCCAGCATCTATATCTTCATATACAGGATGGAAGACATATTCAGTTCTCCTTTGTGATTAAACATATAATTCTTTGCCAAAAAACAGCCATCATATGAGAGGAAAATATTGACCAATGTTTAAAAGGCAATTCAGTAATACTGTGAGAACATAGGAAACGCAACTGAAAATGTTAATTATTTTGCTCCAAAATATGTATCGAGTATTTATTATGTGCTGCCCTTTGTCCCAAATCTGGGAAAATGGTGATGAACAAAACAGATACGATATTTGCACTTGTAGAGCTCACAAAATAATCATTTAAACAAACAAATTGAATTATCAAATGTTGTAAAGGTGTATAAAAAGTAAGAATGAGGACTGCCTTTATATTACTAAGAATTTACTTTAGATTTTGCAATAACATAATGGATAGATACTCCAAAAGAGAGATTATTTTAAGTGAGTCTTAAAGGATGTGCTATTGTCATCATGAAAGAGGTTGGGGACCTTTCACGCCACATGAATTTGACATTTGCACAATCATTAAAACAATAAACAGTGGCAAAAATGGTTTTATTTACATTTTAGAAAAATATCTTATTTACCATAAAAGAATGGGGCAGAGCCATGCCAGGATAGAAGAAGAAAAATCTGCGTTCCAGGCAAGAGATGACGACATCCTCATGACAGGTAGAATGGCATGGAAAAGGACAGTGGCAGTGGAGGAAAACAGAGAGTATCACAGTCCAGGACATGATGAGTCTGAGATAACCGTCTGACATTCAGATAGAGATGGAAATGAGAGCTGGGGATGTAATTCCTGAGGTCATAGAAGTCAAAGGTGCAAGAACAATATGTATTTGAGAACCAGCAGCATGTAGATGACATTTAGAACAGCAAAATTGATGATGTTATCAAGGGAGAGAACAGGGGAGAGAAAAATGCCAGAACTGAGTCCCAAGTACCATGCAAAAGAGGACAACCAGCAAGTCAGCACGTAAACTAGGCTTAACAGAGTCCAGGGAAAACTTTTAGATGCAGGCATTTTAGTGTGTGGTTAGGGCCCTTAGTGCTTGCTACATTATAGGTCAAGGCCTAGAATTTAGCAGGCACAGATACTGGACTACAGCTCTGGGACTGTGATACTTTTAAGCTGTCTGACTCAGAAAACATCAACCCTCAACCTGGCATTATCAGTGCCTTGATTCAGTAGAATCCCAGTGGTAGGACTTAGCTCTAACCCAATTCTGCCATGTTAATGGTTAATAAAGCACCAGTTTCACTTCTGATGTGAACAGGATACTGAGCTCTAAGACTTGGAGTTACAACTGTATAACATGATGATTTACTGGCAAGATTTTCTCTATCAGCATTCTTGGATGGAAAAGTATCAGACCCTCCCATGTTCTGATCAGGTTCCCAGGATTCAAGCCTTCTGGTTGACTAGCATTGATTGACTGAAGACCTGGGCTGTAGCCAGTTTCCATGGAGCTTGCTTGCTGCCTTGAAGGAGAAGGGCTTTAAACACATTAATCCTTAACTCCCAATCTACCTTCTGATTCCAAAAGGTAGTGTGTATTTACCATGATCCACTGTCAGAAATTTACAACATTTGCATCATGAGAGTTGTGAGGTTAGCCAATGACATTACTTTAGAGACATAAGAAGATGGTCCATTGACTACCCCCAGCAGTAGGTCATTTTTGCCTGAGGCATACTGGAAAGTACATTTGAAAAAACAGCCAGGAGGTACATATTCTTCAGTCTGAGAAGTATATTCACAGCAGCAGCATTCAAAGCTATAGCTCAGGGGTTGAGAAAATGCTAACAAAAAATTTCAGCTTCACTCTCAAGTCTTTTCCAATGAACTCTGAAGGGAGGGAGACATCATGCATGGCTTGTTCAGTTTCTAATCCTACGATTACTTGTTGACAGTTCTGGGATTGAGTGGAGTTTTCCAAAAGGCACTAGAATTAGGCAAAAGCATCAGTGTTATCAGGATGTACAATGTGGCTGCCAATTCTTCCTCCAACACATTCAGTACCAGATAGCACCACGAAACATTGGCTGATCACCATCTGGTCACCACCTGCAGGAAACATATCCAAACCTTCAATATGGCTTAGGTAATGATTCTTCTGGAAACACTCGTGCTCAGGTGAAAATAGTGCCTCAACAGTGGTGTCTTCATACACCTTAGCACAGGACATAGTCTGAACCTGACAACTTCTTAGGGAGTCAGGATACACATGATGGTGTCTCCAGGGAGTAGAATCAAAGTGGAAACTGGGTTTTAAGCAAATCCAAACACTGTTATGTTAGGTATTACACCCTGAAGCACAGAGGAGATCTGAGAATGAAAGCAAAGGCCTGAAGTTTAATAAATAACATTGGGTACAGTACTAAAGTCAAGGGATGAGAGAATAGACTTTGATTCATTATGATCCATCACCTCCAAAAGGCCTCAACCTTTAATTACAGCAAGATTGTGGTATGAATTTTGGGGAGCGCAATACTGAGAGGATGATTTGGAAACAAGAGAACTGTGTGGAAATTTCAGTGAAGAGCAGTTAGAACCTCAGGGTTTTCCCCGCAATTCCATGATAGTTCCAAAGGAAAGAGTGACTGTTAAAACAAGAGGAGAAAATGGAAGTCCGTGTTTTGAAAAATACATTGGTCTTTGTTACCCATTCATCTCCCAGACCTCCAGTCAGTCTAGGAATGAAAGAAATAGGTAGTCTTTTCTGGAGAAACTGAATGAAACCAGAGAAAATGCCTACAGGTAATGCTCATTTGAACCCATTTGTGGGCCTACATGGCATAAAGAGTAAAAATTTAAAATAAGAAGCTATAATATTTATTTATTTACATATATAAAATATACACAGTACTTAAAATACATGTAGGCAGCGTATATTCACACATGCATGTATATACATGCATGCATGATTTTCGAACAGTGATGAATTAGACACGAAATGGCATCAGCCCATGAAGACAATTTATTCACAGGGCAGAGATGGAAATGGGAATGAGGTGGCGAATGGAGAGATCTGTGGATTTAACAAATATTGTTAAAACATTTAGTAATGCAAAAGAGGAGACAGAAATGAAGACTCAAATTCTAAAACCGCAAGAATCTGAGATCAATTAGAATATGGGTACAATAATTCTGGAGACCTCAAGAGACCCAGCAGCATATATCTGTTTAAAAATTGGGAGATTCTGTTTCTGCGTGTTACTTTTCAAACATCATTAATATCATGCAGCCATATATGTATATATATATATATATATATATATATATATATATATATATATATATATAGTCTTGCATGTGTAAATCAGAAAAGCAACTGATAAATCTGCCAATAATGGTTGCGTTACATGGTGGGTGATTCCATTCACTATGCATTTCTGTACTTTTCAAATTTGGTGTAAGAAAGATGCATTAATTTCAAACCTGAGGGAAAGTGTTATTTATCTATTCATTCACCTAAGTGTCTATCTATCTATTTATTTATTTACTGTTTCTTTCAGAAAGTGGATGCTCCTAGAAGGGCAAATATGCTGCTAGGGAAGTAGTGCTTTAACTAAGGTGACATAATTTAAAATTCCTTGTCTTTTGGGGGAATGATGCTGCCTCGGGGGCTGAATGGATGGTTTAACAGTTCCTGAGAAAACATTGTTCCGTTTCTTCCCCTTGTCTGCTGTCTCTGCACAGTGCCCTTCCTTCACTACATCACAGGTATCTCAGCCTACTTCTCTCTGTTTTACAGGTCTTGTCTCTCACTCCCTCAGGCTATTTTCAGTTGCCTCCTCTAGATGCCTGGTCTATTTTCATGTAAAGAACATGATTTGTGAGAATCCTACTTCATCTTTTCTGATTCTCCTGTGGAATGGCCTCGATCCCAAGGAATTGTGTTGCACCAACTGCAAGGAATGAACTAAATTACTAATGGATTATTTCCACTTAGTACAGGAAAATAATGCAAGCACTCTGGCTGGGTCAGCTCATCTACCAGGGCTCTGCTATGCTACACTAGGACCCTACTCTCCTTGTCTGGCTTTCTGCTCCATCCTAGGTGTGGAATCAAGTGGACCGAATTAGAAGTTCTGCCTTTGACTAGTTGTGTGAGTTTTGGTAAATTCTTAAAATCTCTAAGCTTAGGAGTCCTTATTTGTAAAATGGGATAATAATACCCAATTCACTGAATCCACGGCTGGGAAATAGCTGCCCCAGGAAGAACAGGCATCCAGTGTATACACTACCATCCTTTCCCACTCCCACCTTGATTTTTCTACTCATATAAGTCCAGTATATTTTCTTAACTAAAAAACTATAATACTCCTGTTACAACTCAAAAGAGGCCTTACTTCTGTCTCCACAGCTACATCTAGGCTAAACTCAGACCCTAGTGGAGAAAGAAATCAAGGATCATAGCTGCAAGGGAATGACAGTTGTGAGTGTCTCTTAAGGAAAACTTTCTCAATTAAAATAAACAAATCTACACAAAACCACTTCTCTCTTACACCTCCCTACATGCTCTTCATCATTTATTCTGACCTGAGCACTATGATAGGAAGTTATGTTTAACTTTGTTTAAACTTCCAGCAACCCTGTGAGATATTATCAGTCCCATAATACAGAGAAGAAAAATGAAGCTCTGAGAATTTGTCAAGGTCAAATTGTTTGTGAGTGATAAAGATGAGAATTGAAACTAAAAGAAATTTGGACTCTTTATAAGCTCTGAGATGCTTTCACTTACTTTAATTTTGCTGCAATTTCCTGTCCCTGTTGAAAGTAGGGACACAATAGAAAACGAAATTTGAAGACACTAATTAATCCCCAAACACTGATATCCCCTTAGTTATTAGCCTTGTTGTGTTTGAGCAGGCTTTTCTCTCTCTTTGTTTCTTACTTGTTACCTTCTTCTTAATAATATGTTTTTTCAGTGGATTGCAGTTTGGGACTTACCAAGGGACTCATCCATAGATTTCTTCCTACGTTCTACACCCACCAGTCTGGGAACTGCAGGTCAGTACAGATACACAGATCCTGATGACTTCACAGTCTTGTGTGGACAGAAGGATGTGAATGTGTAATGTCCATGACAGAGTCCTGTGGGAGTGAGAAAAGAGGAATGCCCTCTCTTCTCAGTGGAGATTGGATGCATCAAGGGAGAGGCATTCAGCTGCCAGTGCCAGAAAACCCAGGCAAACTGATCTAAACAATAAGGACATTTATTATCTTACAAAAACACAATGTTTAAGTCATGGTAGATAGAAGTTACAGTGCAGCTAGGGCTTCAGTTCTATTTCTCTACTTTTGTCTCAGCTCTGCTGAATGTAACCTAGTGGTTGCAGGCTGAGGATTGGGAGCATGTTGTGCAATAGACTTCCTTGTCTGCATCTAGTGGGGGAGAAAGCAAAGAACTTCTACTTAAATCAGGAAAAAAAATGTCTTCTCTACAGTCAGTTCAGGTTATAGCCCTACTTCACATGACATTCACCTGAGACATTATATAGGAAGGGGTTATCAGGATGGGCTTTGGCTAAAGAAGATCCCCATCCTGAAATAAACTTTTCTTTGGTCATAACAGTGGGATACAGAAGGGCAGTGACATTCAAGCTGGTTGTTGATGAGCTAATGAGAGCTCACCAGACAAGGAAGAGGTGAAGCTCATTTCCAGGGGAGGAAAGAGCTTGCACCTTTGCCAAAGGACCTAACACATTTGATTCTTGTGGTGTTTGCCCCATGAGAGCAAAGTGGAAAGTGTCAAGGGGGTTCAAAGTGGGGGCAGTCTAGGAAGTGTCACAACGCATACTGTGTAGGGTATGCATTTCCAGACTACAGGCAATGCAAAATGAGTAGCTGTACTTAGTTTACAGCAGAGAATGCAAGGATAAATTTCTTTCAGTTCTTTCATGAACTGGAGTATAAAGAATGGAGAGCAAACAACAAGAAGAGGGTTGCAAGGTTTCATGTGAAAGTTGCTGGCTGGCTCAAGCCAGGTGTGTTTACAGAGCCAAGGACATAAAACAGGCCTTTTTGAGGCCACATCTGTGAAACCTAGGAATGAACTGTGATGACTGAGTGGGAGAGAAGCCTCAGCAGTGAGAAGGAGGCTGGCAGTGCACAGATCTACCCCCAGCCCAAGCAGCAGGCACTCAGGAATAAGTGGATTAAGCAGGGAAGAAAAGGATTGCATCGGACCTCCTTACTTCTGGCCTGGGTCAGGTCTGCAGTGTTTGTACTTTGAGCAGCAGTTTGTGAATTTCTAACCTGCGACCCATGATCTTAAGAAGAGATGCAGAGAGGATCAGCTGTTCTCTGGGGTACATGTGGTCCTTTTCCCGGTTCGTGGTGGGCTCTTGCTTCTCCTTGCCTTTATGTAGGCGCCTTTTGAAAAGAGATTATCTCAGCACTTGCAGAGGCTGAAGGAAGCACTGCTCAGGGTGAGTGTAGGATGTGCAAGTTGGCCCAGTGAGATCATCTGTGGGGCTAAACCCCTAGCCAATCTGCAATAGAGAAACTACTTGTGCCCCATGGTTCAGAGATGCAAGTATTGATGTGTATTTTCCTTATGGTCTTTTATTTTTATAATTTAATTCCTCTGGGAATTGCTTTCCTATGCCAATGAATCATGAAGGAATTCCTTTGATTCTTCTCTAGCATGAGAATTTAGCTTGATGGCAGAAAATTTGATATCTGGGGTAGGAAGAGTAGATGGCAGCTCTGCCCTCCCGTTGCACAGTGTCAGGAGGGAATACTCACTGTCTTTCATTAATTTCTCTCCTCTAATGGATCATTCCTGCCAGCTCAAAACCTGCTATGATAGCTCATATAGCAAAAGCAACAACAAAACCAAATATCTACTACGTACCTTGCACTCTTATGCTATCATTTCATTTCGCATTTTGTGTGTAGTCAGGAGACTGATGAGTTGTCCGAACTGTCATGACTTGTCACCTCCCACTCTCTCCTCAGCACACCCAGTAAGATTTCCTCGCTGAAATCACTGTTGTGCGGGACCCTCCCTTATGCAGACATCAGCAAGTTTCACCTGGTCAATCCAGTGTTCGTCATTCCATTCTCATTACTCAGTTTCTTAGAACAACTGACGCATTTGAACATCTTTTTTTTTTTTTTTTAATTTTTTTTTTGGTTTTGCGGGGAAGGGCAGGTTCTTGCTATGTAGTTTAGTTGTCCTTGAACTCATGGCACTCTTTCTGCCTCAGCCTCGGGGTGCTGGGATTACAGGAGTGCACTACTACGCCTGGCTAAAAATCCTTTTTTCACAGTTCTCTGATCGTCTGCTTATGTAACTGGCCACTTCTTTATCTCCTTAGTAACGTTCTCCTCCTTTGATTGGCTCCTAAATTTGGAGTGTCCCAGAACTCAGTACTTGGGCATCATTCCGTCTCATGTTTATTCCCCTGATGAGCTCATCTTGTTCCTTGGCTGCAAAACTCATTCATATTCATAGGACTCAAAAATGTCCTCCTGGAGTCCCGAGCATAATAGTTGTATATCCAGAATCCAGCCTCCTTGTGGATGTCTACTAGGCAATACATGATACAGCTTGTCATTTGTTTTATGGTATCGTAACACACACATACAGTGAGAGAGAGAGAAACAGTGAGGGAGAGAGAGAAGAGAGGCAGAGATACTGACAGAGAGAGGGAGAAAGAGAGATCCAAACGTGTGTATAGGCTACTTTAAACTACAGGCAGCTCTCTAATCAAGAATTCGTACCACAGCTGGCTTCCTTACAGAAAGGCCTTCCTCCTGAGGCAGCTACTACAAGCACTTCAGCTATCTTTAACTCTGATCAACACCAGACTTTTGCTAATTAGCATGCTGAAGTCAAAACTAGGTTTTCATTTGTGAAATTAGTGGCTTGTTAATCAGCATAATGGATGTTAGAAATGGGCTTTCATAGGTTGAATTAGAGGTAATCAAGATATGGGGATTGGCTAAAATGTTTTATGGATATTTCCTGCTTATACAAAAACAGGTTGTAAGAATCTCACAGGGGCCATGACTATACTTTTAGATATAGTACCTGAAGCTTGTTCCTTAAACAGTTCTGTTTAGTCACTAGGACAAAGGACTTCTGCAGATCTGACATTACTTTGGAATATTATCTACTGCTGAGTGAACTCCTTATTCAATGCTGTGGTAGGCACACCTGGAATGATAGTGGATTGAGATTATAGCAGGTTGATAGAGCAGATTTATAAATTATCCTGTGCCTACTCATTAATGAAATTATCTCTACATGTTTTATAAATCTGATCCGAGACTTGCTTTCATTATAACTTGGTAATGAGTTTGCACGGGCAGCAATTGATTCACACATTTCAATGATTTCCGTAGCTGTCATTGTACCACAATAAACCTAAAAGTTGTGCATTATCAATCCAACTTATATCAGTTTTCAATACTGTTCAAACATACCATGGACAAATCAGAACTCTTTATTCATCATGTGACAGTTACACTTAATTGTCAACTTGATTTACTCTGGAAGGATCAGTAAAACACTTCTGGGTCTGTCTATGTGGGTCATGGAGCTGGAGGTGTGGCCTTGGGCTCTACGTCCAGTTCCCAGCCCCTTCCTCTCGAGCACTCTTCCCCTTCTCTGCTTCAGGCTGTCATGAACTAAGCAGTTTTGCTCCACCACGCCCTTCTGCATGACGTTCTTGCCTTGGAGCCTGAGTACCATGAAGTGATCCCCAAGAAACCATGAGCCAAATAAACCCCTTCTTTAAATTGTGTTGGATATTGTGTCCAGCAACAGGAAAGCTGACAAATATACACTGCTACCCTTGACAGGCCCTCCTCCAGACATCCCCTTCTTAGTAAATGGCAAGCATTTGTTCAACCTAATGTATGTGGCACCTGGTTTGTGTCTCACCTTGAGTTAGCAACCTATGTCCTGACAGGTTGTCTTGATTCTGCCTTCAAAAGGCATCCTCCATCTGTGCGTTTTTCTCCATGTCTACAACAGCTTCCTAACTGGTCTGCCGATTTCCAGTTGCCTCTAGTTGATTCCCACAGAGCTACCAGAGAGACTGTCAAAAATGTCAATGAAGTCATGCTATATTCCCACTGTAATGCCTACAAATTCCCTATTGCGTTCAGAATTAAATTCTATTGTCTAACCATATCCTCTAAAAGCCACTACAGTGGAGCCCAGACCACCTCTCCAACCTCATCATCTCTTATTTTTATCTCACATCACTCTTGTAGTCTGTAATCTATTAATCCACCTTCCCAAGCTCTTTCCTGCCACAAGGACCTTCCCTCTGCTGCTCCCCCAGCAGAAATGTTCTACCCCTGAATCTCTGCTCACATAGGCCTTTTCAGAGAAGACTTCCTCACAACTACCCTTTCTAAAAGTTCTCATTACTGACTTTCTCTATTTTCTTGTGTGCTTTATTTTTCTTCCTATTTCTCCTGGTATGACTTTATATCATATCTTTACTTGCTCAATATATTGTGGTTTATTTCCCCCATGAAAATAAAAGCTCTATGAAGACATAGACTTTACACTTTGTTAACTCCATCTCTATGGAGTACAACAGTGTTCAGTGAATAAATATTCCTTAAATATTTGTGGAATAGATGACTAGTTCCAATAGTCCAACACATTTCTGTTTCTGTCACATGATAATGTCCAAATACACTGCTAGTTGAAGGACGACTGGTCAATGATATGTCTCTTCATGAGCTTTGACCAAATTCACTTATTCATTCAGGTAATTTATCCTTCTTGCTTGTGTCTTATCAATCAGAAGTGTTAGGGATGCCTCAAAGTGCAAACTAGACATGTGATCTTCCCCTGTGGAACTTATAGTCCAGTGAGAGTCATAAATGTTAAATAGTGAAGAAATGATGATACATTGTATGGACAGATGTAAAGAAAAACAATAGATTGAGAAAAGAAGGGGGCCATTAATTTATATAATGGGATTAGTGTCAGCATCTCTGAAGAGATGACCTTATATTGCAGTCTGAAAAATTAGAATAAACAGGACATACAGGAGAGTGGATACCAAGTGCAAAGGCCCTGAGGCAGGAAAGGAATCAGCTGATTCATAGGAATGCAAGATCTACACAGGTAGAGTAGTGAGTGAGGAAATGGGGGAGTCATTTTCAACACTGAAAAGAAGGTAGAGACTGCTTATCAGGACATTACAAATTTTTTTACAATTATAAAACAATTGAAATATTTTAGAATATAGTAAAATGATCACACTGTGAAATTTCCCTAGAGGCAGAGTGGAAAATAAATGGGATATGGAGTGAGGGTTAGCGTAACAACAGGAGGTGACTGAAAGGAGGTGACGTGCCTCAGAGGGAGCTGGCAGAGGGCTGAACTAGGGTGTCAGCAAGTGAAAGGGGAGAGGAGTCAGGTTACAGCTATACTTTGGAAGTAGCCTCAGGAGGAACTGGAGAAGGATGACTGAGGTCACCTAGAAGTAGACACATGACAGACCCTCAATAATGTGTGATGATATCACGTCACTGGGCAAAAGGAAAAATAAGAATGTGTCCTTGATTTCTGGCTTTCATGCCACGTAGGAAGGACATTGTTGTTTTCCGAGATGAAGCAGGTTGAGAGTAATATCTTTGGGAAGAAAACTTACTTCTGATTTGAATATTTTAATGGCAAAATGGCTATAATATAGCATGTTAAGTAGATTATAAAAGTTGAATATAGAAAGGCAGGCAAAGGAAAGGTATGGGTCAGACACCACAAGTAGGATACATTGGAATAGATGTTGTGTAGAGCTTGGGGGTAGAGAATGTCACCCAGGGATTACTGAAGATGAGGCAATGTGACAGAATGACGCTCTGGGGAAGTCTAGCAGTTTGGGTCAGTTAGGAGAAAAGGACTGGAGGAAAACTAAGAGAAAGAGGAGATTAGAAAAAATCCAACTAGTTTGGGGTAGCTAGGTATGGTGGCACATGTCTATAATCCCAGCCCTTGGGAAGCTGAGGCAGGAGGGTTGCTGTGAGTCTGAGGCCAGTCTTGACTATATAATGAATTCAAGGCCAGTTTAAACTATGTAGTGAGACCCTGTCTCAAGGGGGAAAAAAAAAGCATAGTGTCTTGCAGATGAAAGTGGAAAGTGATTGCAGTAAAAGTTTGTCAGTTGGGTTGAATGCTGGAGAAACACTTGGAAAGATGAGGAAGGAACAGTGTCAATTGCATTTGGCACCAAGGAGGTTGTTAACTTTGACAAGAGCAGTTTCACTTGAGTAATGGCAACGGAAGTCAGGGGAGGCTAGTTGCAGAGTAAATTGGAGATGCAAAGAGTGGAGAGAGTTTGTGCAGAAAAATCTTTTAGGAAGTTTGACTGTGAAGAGGAACGGAAAATGTTTCAATAGCTGACAAGTATGTGGGGTCAAGGGAGAACTTACCCAATTCTTTTTCTTTTTAAGATGGGAGATTACAGAACTCTTTTGGTCCCAATGGGACTATTTCAGCACAGTGTGAGAGATGGCAAGGGGAAGTGAGAAGAGGTGGCCTTTAAAAGCTCCCGGAGAATGGGCTGCCAAACAGAAGCAAAGATTGATTTGCCATTGATAGGACAGTTCTTATTTTATGAAGCTCAGGATGTAAAGAGTACTTGTTTTTTTTCTATTTCATTGTTGAGGCCTCAAAGTTGAGAACAATAGACAGGGGTATCCTTGTGGTTCTGAAATGAGAATTGCATCACTTCACTTATACAGGACTTGGAAAGAGATGGGCCAAATCCTG